>JAWWES010000038.1:1520399-1556974 GCA_035583135.1 Lophotriccus pileatus
TTGCTTTCATGGAGACAGTCTGTAAAACCTGATGGCCCAGGGCTCTGACCTGACCACAGCCACACACACACCACAGCACTCATCTGGTAAAGAATATTAAAGACAATGTCTGGATAAACGTGGATTAAAATCCAAGTTTATCTTGAATGACACCACGGGAAGGATGTGTCATTGTATTCTGCAAAGTCATGGAAGGGAAGAAAAACATTTCTAAACCAAACAACAAAATAAGGGCCAAGTCAGGCCAGTGTTTCAGCAGGTGCTTCAAGTACTCAGAACCAAAAATGCGTTAAAACGACGACAAAAGCCCTCCAAAACCACCACCTCCTCTTACTAAACTAAAATTACCTACAGTGGATGACTCAAGTAATTAGAATAATGTTAAATGGGCCTTCAGCAGTTGGGAATGCCACAATAAATAGCCAAAAAAATCTGCATATTCAATTTGCACACTGAATGTTTCCCCCTTGCATCACACCCAGGCCTTGGAAGAGCCTTTTTCCAAACAAACTGCTGAAATTTGGGATTCTTACACATAAAACCTTTCTAGGAGAGGGCAGGGACAATGCCACAGGGGTGCAGTTTGGGAATTCTCATTCTCTGTGCCTCAGTACTTTGTACCACGTTCTTCCTGTCAAAGGCTTGTGACAAACATCCAAGACTGCCCCTTGGCACTCTGACACTGGGCCATGTCAGAATTCCAACTGGAAGAAACACATTTCTGAGCGATAAGAAGCTCAAAAACAAGTACAGAACCCCCAACAACAAATCAAGACTGCAGAAACTGGTAACATTTAATTAAAAAAAAAAAAATCTAGCAGTAGATAACAGCAAAACTGTTGTTTCACACAAAACATATCTGTTGAGTTTAAAAATATTGTCACTTGACTGAGATCATAAAAAAATAATATTTCACAGATTATTTGGAAAATGACAAAATAACCACAACCTAAACTTCCAGTAATCCTTAAAAAGAATAAAGTGTTCTAGATGAAGCAAATTATCACCTTCTGAGAAGTTGTGAGCGTTGAAATCCTTCCCATGGCACTAAAAAAAAAAGCCACTGAATTGCATCCTGCAAATTGAACCTTCCAGCGGCTTAATTTGAGAACGAGGCAGATAACCCTAATAAAAAAATCAGTTTATAGCCTGAGATGGAACTTCAAAATTAGTTCGTTTAATCACATCACAACACAATTTTCATGAGGCTGTAATTTGATTTCTGTGCTGTCCTCAGAGTGGCATTTATCCGCGCGGTGCTCGCCAGCACCGGCACGCTCGGACACAAACCGAGCCAGGCCAGGATTAGTTTCATGTGTACAAGGATGAAAAAGAGCCAACTGCAAAGTTTGCTGCCTGACAACTCCTGTGATGAAAAGGACCACTGTGCCTCGTGTGAGCTGCACGACAAAGGGTGTCCAACGGGCTGCTGAGCAAACAAGGTAATGGATGGCAAAATTACTTCTTCCAGTTGGCACAGCGAGCGGGAGTCACCCCCTGCAATTCCACAGGAGACAACAGACTCTAATGTTATGAATACTTAAAACAGCTAATCACAAACAAACCTACATCAACATTAAATTAACGTAGAGGAAAAAAAACCCTCGTAATTTAAATTAAAAAAAACCGAATCAATAAATTAACACAGACAAAAAGATAAATACTTGAACCTAAAATAAGCTACTGAGGCAACACTAAAAGTGTCTGTACAAACACTGGGTGAAACTTGAATGCACCAATGAGCTGCAACTCCTCTCCATCCTCATCTCTTGGAGACTTCCAGATTCTGACTTTCACCTCTCCCAGAGATTATCCGAGCTGAGGAAGACTTGGAGATGAGTAAGGCAACTGAAAACAGCCTGGCTGTCAGGAATGTAGAACTGAGCTTTAGCTGCAAAGCAGCAGCAGCTGCAGGCATGGATCTGCATCTGGAACAGCCACTGCGCTCCAAGCACAATTCCAGGCTCAGAGCTCAGAGTTAAACCTCTATGCCATAATTTAGACCCCTTACCAGTTTTAAAAATTTTCCAAATTCTCCAAAACTAGCACACAATGATACTATGTAAACCCTCTATTCATGAAAAAAAACCCAGAAGCAACAACCTTTCCTTCCACTTAAACCTGAAACTGCCATTTCGGGGGTTTTAGGCCCCAGCAGATTCTTCTCTTCCATTAAGTTTTAATCAAATGTATTTCAACGATACACTGCATCACTTCAAAGACTTGGAAATGCTAGATAAGGTGAAGAGCAGAGAAAAGCTGTTGGGAGTTTACCTGAGAGGCTGTTCCAAAAATACCACACACACACACACTTTGATATTAGTGACTAAAGCCCTTAAATTGTTCCCCAAAGCCCACCTTCGCCATAATACCCACAAACCGCTGGAGAACAATTAGCCAGCTGATGTGCTGGGAGCTTATTATACCACTCAGAAATGACTCACTACACCCTTGCACTCCCCCCACGGCTGTCTGTGTCTCACCAAAATTCAGACTGCGAGGGCTCTGCAGAACAAATCACCTCTGCCGTGTCTGGAGGACCCGGCACAAGCTCCAGGCTCTGTCTTACTAAAAGGAGAACAGGAGATGCCACGTGAAGGCAACGGGGTTTACACAGCCTGTGTTCTTAAAATTTCAGATGAACGGAGGAAGAAGTTTACCTTGAGAGGTTTGGACTGTGGATGGAATATGCTGGGAGCAGATCAAGATACAAGTTCAATGCTTTGCCACTGGGGTCCCCAAGGGAACGTGGCAGCAGCAGCAGAGGTTCTGCCCCATCCTCCCCAGAACAGGTACACACTCACCCCTGAGAGGAACCAAGTGCATCAGCACTGAGTGCTCACAAGCACAGGCTGTGCTGTGCCAGGAGTGCTCCATCCTTGCCTTTCCCTGTTTCCTCACTGGCAGCCCCACGAGACTGTTCTGGAGCAAATGTGGATGGGCAGCAGGGACTGTTGCAATCCTGGCATGTGACGGGCAGAGACACGGGCTGGGATCCTCCAGGGCAAAGGGCTCCCAGCAGAGCAGAGAGGAGGGGGGTGTTGGCTGGAGGGACAGGGCAGAGCACTGAAAAGATGATCTTGATCTAGAACAACAGACAGCCTGACACCATTTAACAAAAACAGAGTCTTCCCTCTGGCCAAGAGAATTCCCCCAGTTCTAAAATGATCCTCTCCCCTAAGCTTTCTTCGTTCCCACTGTGACTAAGAGCACACACCAGCTGTACCAGAGCAGCTCAGGGAATTCCCCGAGCTCGCAGCACCAAGGAGGGATAAACACGGGGATGCACAACCTGCCCTCGGAGCAGTTGTGACGGAGGGACAGGCTGACACAGGACAATACAACCTAACCCACTATTACAGGAACACTTGGTTCACCTCCATTTTCCAAAATGGCATCAGTAAAAAGATAAGGATATGCTTTAGGAAAAACTCAACAACTCTGCCACACTGCCTTCTTAACAGCTTTCCAGTACTCCAAACATTTAATCCAGGCTAGCTCGAACAACGTGGTCAGTGAGATTTGGTTTCTCAGATATTGCCTTTGTCTGACCAGTTAGATATGTGTTTGCCAACAGGATTTAGCTCCTGCTATATTTGAACCATCTTTAATCCCATGAAAGCTAAAGAAAAATGTCTCTGATTTAGCTCTGTGCACTTATGAATAACTCAAATACTACAGTTAAATTTACAACATAGTTCCCTTAGCTGTTTAGAAGACAATTGTTTTCTTTCCTTTCCCCTTAAGTTCTAGTATGTAAAATATCAGAAGAATTTAGATTAAAAAAAAAAAAAAAAAAAGGGACATGTTATTTTTAAAGTTGTTCTTGAGAAAATTTCCACATACAAACCCGTGGCACTTCTCCACTGGTTTGAGAATAATTTTCACATGCTGGCATCATCCTTGAGTGGCTGCCACAACTCTGGTATCATAAAGCAACACGTATTTTCTCATAGCTTATCAAAACACATTTTATTTAACTGCTAAATTTGGTCTGATCCAAGTTTTTCTTCTTACTTCACAACAAACAGGAAAACGCAGATGCCATACTCTGATCCAAACATGCATCCTACCAGGGAAACAGGGCACGGACCCAGACCAGCCCCAAGCCTCCAACTGCTCGGATCACATCGCTGCACTCACGGCTCATTAAAACTGAGTTCACACTGAAACGTTCACATTGTTCACTCCTGTTCTACAAGTCCTGTCTAGGTAGCACTGAAAAACAAATTGTTTGGCCCCTTCTGTTCTGACGCTGGAACGTTGTGTCAATATACTTTGGCATGTATTAAAAAAATCCCTGTAATATACCATAGACTGTGACATTTCCACTTCAGCTCTATCATTTACATGTGAAGCACGAATCTCCAAAGAACCCAGTAAAGCTGTAAGAAAGACTGCATTTTGCCGAAGCTCTCAGACACCCACTCCATTCAGTCACACCAGCTGGAGAGGTAAGTGTCAAGATACAGCTTTATTCTTTAAAATGAACATGGAGGTGAAACTCCACAGCCTCCTCCACAGCAATCATTTTTTAAAGTGAAACCACAACGATATGTGCTCCTGAAATTCTTCTACGTCAGCAGCATTTCTCAGAAACCTTTTTGCAAATCTGGACATCTTAAAATCCTATCTAACTTATTTCGCAATTCGCGGAATCGTCCCTGCACTTCCCAGTCCGGCTGACAGGCGTCCTAGACGTGACATCCATTGGAAGATCTTTTGCTCCTAGAGGTAGAGGAGTCCTTAGCTACCCTCTGTCTAGCGCACGAGGCACAGATGGCCCCCGAGAGGCGCTTCAGCCCCTTCTGAAAGACACTGTTGGAGAGACTGTAAATGACACAGTTGCAGAAACTGTTGCTAATGGCAAGCCAAGTGGTCAAGAAGGACGCCACGCGGTTACTGTAGACGTTGGAGCTCTCCAGCAGGAAATAGATGATGTAGGGCAACCACAGGATGTAGAAGACACTGGTGATGCGGAACAGGACCATGGCATAGCGCTTGTCCGGGCAGGGCTGTGCCTCCCCAGCCTCCCCATCCTGGGAGCTGAAGCGCACCCGCCTCTCGTTGATCTCCTTGGTGTGCTGCTGGCAGATGCGGAAGATGTTGAAGTAGGTGAAGCAGACGATGAAGGCGGCCGGGGCGTAGAGCATCACCACAATGAACAGGGTGAAATAGGGGTCGGTGTTCCAGGAATTGGCGCACCACTGGAACACGTCCCCGTGGTATCCAGGCTTTCCCCAGTGAAAGGAGGGTAAGAAGACCAGGCAGGAGTAGAGCCAAATGGTCAGGATGCAGATTCGCAGCCTCCACGGGGTAACCAGCGTGTTGTAGGTCAGCGGCTTCGTGATGGCGATGTATCTGTCAATGCTAATGCAGGCCAAGGAGGCCATGGAGACGCTCTTCAGCACTGACACCACGTAACCAAAGATTTGGCAAACCAAGGACTCACTCAAAACAATAGGGTAGTGCAGCAGAGACAAAGAAGGCACCAGACAGCTCACGCCCACCAGGAGGTCAGCATACGCCATAGTCTGGATGAAGTAGCTGGTGGTGTGGTGGTTCAGCAGAGGTGCACAGTGAAAGACAAATATCACAATAATGTTGCCCGAAATAATCAGCACCATGAGGAACACAATAATAACCACTTCCAGGAGGCAAAAATTGATGGTCTCCAAATAGCTAATGGCCAGGAGACAGAAGGGCCGGCCACTCTGGTTGCCAACCAAAGAGGAGTTCATCTTGAGCACTGCAGTGATCGCTCTACTTCATGCTCCTGCCTGCTGCCTGCAGCCACTCCAGGCAGCTGCTGTCATTGCGGCTGGTGCTGTGTGTGCAGCAATGTCAAAACCGGAGCTCCGGTCCCCAGGGCTGCTCCAGATGCTGCTGCTGTGCATTGTCTGCAGCACAATTCCCCTTTAAATCCGGCTCCCCGCCGCTGCCGGTGCACCGGGACCCGGCGGCAGGCATGTCAGCAACTTCCCCGGCGCACGGGAGAGGGCTGATATCGGTGCCCGCCCGGGTGGGCTGCCGCGCCGAGCACGGATGAGGGGCTGGGGGAAGAGGGAGAGGAACCTTCAGCGAGTCAGGACGAGAGTCCTCCCAAAGGCTGACAGAGAGAAGGGGAAAGTGTTTTACAGAACCGCCTCTCCCCGCCGCCCCGCTCCTTCCCCACGCCCTGCCCAGCGCTCGCCGCCGGCCCCGCTCCAGCCCCGGTGCCCTCCCCACGCCGGGCCCGGGCCCCGCCGGCGGCAGCGGAGGGCGATGCCGCCCCCGCGGAGCCCCGGCAGGCGTGCGGGGGGATGCGCGGCGGGGAGGGCGGGGGTCCAGCCCTTCTCCGCTGGCTCCATTTTGCACGGCGCTTTTGTTCGCCGCCTCCGCCGGCCCCGCCGCCGCCGCCCCGGCCCCGCCGCCCCCCGCCCGGCCCGGCCCCGCCGCCCCGGCCCTACCTGCGGCGGGCGAACAAAAGCGCGGAGCATCCTCGGGCGGGCGGCGTGTGCTCCGGCCGCGGCGATGCGGAGCCGGGGGCGGGGAGGCGGGAGGAAGGGGAGGGAGGCGGCGGGAGCCGGGGGAGGGCGCGGCGCGGCGGGGACCCGGCGGGGAGCGGGGCCGCAGCCCCGGTCGCCCCTCGTCCAGGGCCGCGGGGCAGCCCCGGCACGGCGGGTGCCGCTCACGGGGAGCCCGGAGGGCCCGGGCCACGAGCGGCCGATGGCGGTGCGAGCATCACCCGGAGCGACCCCGCCGCGCCCGCAGAACACGCGGGTCCCGGCCCTGCCCGTCCCCGCGCACCCCGGTACTGCGGGCACGCACACCCCCGCACCCCGGTGCTGCAGGGACGCACACACACAAACACACCCGGGGGTGCTCCCTGCTCCTCCTCCCGGCACCTCTGCGCGGCCAGCGACAACCGCCCATCGCGGGCGTGAATTCACGCGGTTCGTCGTCACTTAAGGCTTTTCCATCCCAGCCCTTTTGGGGAAATACTTATTCTGGAATAAACGTGCCTTTGCTAGGCGTGGTGTGTGCTGTTTGGGAACACCTGACACCAAGCTGAGAATGGTGTCCCACCGTTAATCCAGATGTAGCTCCTGGTAGGCAGGCACCTCCCTCCACACGCATACACAGAATACAAAAGCACTCGCTGTCCCTGACAGTCCCCAGGACACCCCACACCAAACCAGAAACCCACGACATTCCAGCCAGCAAACACGTGAGAGATTCACAGCACAGCTCTTAAACTTGTGTTCACACCATGAGCTAACACCATCACACTATTTAACCAGGAAAACCTCTTTGAAGGCGGGGAGGCATAACAAGAGATGGGTATTGTTTGTTTTTTGTCAAGAGTGTTTTACACAGGTGATATGCTGGAAAACACGTTCCCATGGGATTTGGAAGCTCATTCTCTGCCCCAATACCAAACTGCCCCACTGCCACAGCTTAGGACAGGCCCCTCGCTGTGGGAATTGATCTTCGATCGGATCAAACCAGTAAGAGATTGGAGTGAGGCTCTTTGGCAACCTAAATCATTTAGTCAGACATGAAAGTGTGCAGCTGGCATCCTTACAGACCTAAGCCCACACACTGAATTCAACCAACACCAACAAACCCCAGGTTTTGGTTAACCTAAGCTAAATATTGGTCATTCTGTGCAATTCCTACTGGATAATTAATTGTGGCCAAAGCAACCCCGCTGCAATGCTCAGGATTGTACCTGACCTGTAAGTAGCCAAAAAATCCCCCATTTTATGAAACACTTGTCTTGGTCAAAAATCTGTGCTGGACAACAGCATGACTTGGCAGATTTTTAGTTCATCTTGTGCAAAAGACTGAAAACAAAACCTTAGGGCTAGCACACTATCTTTACCCCAAAAAGATCCCTTTACTCTTGACCTTCATTTTTGTCACAATTTATGGTGTTTCTACTCATGGCAACTGAAATACTAGAACTGTAGCTAGGAAACATAAACTTTGAATTAAATTTAGGCAAGGGTATTGTGGTTTTACAAAAAACAAGCTATGATTGAATTACTGCTGGAGAAATGATCTCCTATCTTTCCAAAGCAGAGAATGATTTACATACCGATTGATTCACATAGTATTTCTGGATCCTTAGGCACGAATAGACACATCATAAACATCCCCACCAAAACAACATCCACTGAACTTTTATCTCAGATGTATAAAAACAAGGTAGCAATGGAAATTGTGAGCCTGACCAAAACAACATCTGGTTGCAGAAATTTTTAAACAGAAGATGCACCATGAAATCAAAACCTGCTCGATGTTCACGTTTTTATGAGAAGCACAAGCTCAACACCAATCCAGCCGAGAGGTATTTCTGTCTGGTTTTCCCTTTAACTGCCATTCTATTGTTTCCTTGAAGCTGAGAGCAATAACTGTTCAGGGCTGTTGCCAACTTACCCAGCTCGTTTCAAACCCCAAACCAGCAACACCTCAAGTTCCTCTTCTTGATCACCCCGACCAGCAGCCCGAAGCGGCCAAGGGTGTAAGGGGCAACTGGAAGGTAACGGGGCTGGGGTCAGGGCCTGCTACCCCAGCTCTGCTCCGGGGCACAGCCAGCCCACCAAGAACCTCCTCCAGAAGGCACTGGCTGAGGTGGCTGAAAACTGCTGCGTTAGAGAGACCTCTCCCCCTCCACAGCGAGGTTCGGCACGACCTCATCCGAGGCAAGGAACAGGTACTCAAGAAATCAGTCAAAGTTACAGCGACAACTCTTGGGAAAACCACTGCTGGAGAAAGATAATTAAACTTTTATCACCACGTGATCAAAACTAATCAAACGCAGGATCCCGAGGTTCAGACACGCTGACAAGGCTACACCGAGATTCGCAGACATGTGGTGGGATTAATTTCAGTTGATTGTACACAACCGTGGCCCTTTGCACTCCTGCAAATTAAATTTATTCTTTTTAATTTATACGAACATATGGAAATAAGATTGTGATACATGTGGAAAATAAGTGTTAACCACCCACAGCTAAAGTTCTGTCACATTTTATGCTACTGATGACAACACGTTCAGTCAAATAATGGTAGTGACATTTTAATCTATTTCTTCATTAAAAACTAGTATCATTTGCACCAAGACAGACAAGTATATTTGGTAGAACGTCTGTCTTTGTAATCCTCTGCTCATGGAGACAAAAAAGTGGGAAGATGAGAAAGTGTGTAGCAAGACTCCTGCTGTAAGAAAGACTGGAACAAATTAATCTCTTGCCAGGCCTGGAATTTCTACCAGAAATGGTGACCCCGGGGTAACATTCCAGGATACTCCTCCTGCCACTGGACTATTATTTTTTATTTTATTTGTGCCACAAGATGTCCCTCTCACGTTGTAATTTCTTAATATAGTGCATTTATCTGGTACAACAGTTCATGGTTTCTTCCTTTCGGCATTTCCTCCCACACAGACCTATATCCAAGAGCTTTTTACTTTCTCCTCAATATTGTAAATGTCAGGTTCTTAAAATGTTGGTATTATGAAGAACTTCTCCACTGAGAGATTCTGTATTTGTACTAATCCTTCTTAAAAACCTTGTCTGAGAATTGTCTGTTGTCTCTTTTGCTTTGTACCATGTTTACTTATCTTTTTTTTAACCCACATGGCTCGTTTTACACATTTTCTACTCAAGAATACTTCCCATCCACCTATGACTGTCAAGAACATGGAGTGTTTTTGCTGCAGGTGTCCATAAATGCCTGGAGTGAGCCTTCACATCTCTTCTCCTACCCTTCAGTGGCTGGAAGCCTGAAGATTAACAGCCATAACCACGATTGCCAAAGTCCTACCAGGAACAGATGCCTCTCCCAGGGATTGTCTAGATCGTTTTACCTAGAGCTTGCTTTCTGTCCCCAGTAGGGACATGACCTTAATTCACTGGGCTGGCTTCCATCCACGCTCCCCACCACGAGCACAGCAATCTGGAGTTGCTAAAAGCTTTATTATTGCACACAGATGGTGTGCAAATTCTCAAAAGTGATTCGTGGAAGCACCACGACGGCGAAACTTCGCCATTACCGCAATAACAAAGGCGCAGAGAACAAAACCCCAGCCAGGGTTTGGCAAAGAAATAAAGGGCAAATCATTAATTAATGCTGTCACGATGACTGGAACGCAAGGAGCACACCTTGATGCGCGGTTTCAATGCCATTTCTAAGTCATATTCAAGAAGAGGCCCAGACACAGCCTCCACTGGTAGAACACAACAGGGGACATTTCCTTTCCACTCCTTCAGTAGCCACATCTCAACAGCAAACAAACAACTGTCCTTGCAGTAGTTAATTTGCAAAAGAAAGCAAAAACCCAGAGATTCCCTGGGCCTGCACAGGAAAGCAACCACCAGAAGGAATCCTGGGGTGCTGCATCCAACATCCTGCGCACAAGGGGAAAAAAATCCCTGAAAGAGGCCAGAAGGTTCTGAAGCAGCTGTCAACACAGATACTTATTAATTTGGGACTGTGCTACCACGTGGGGTCATGAAAAGCCTGGCAGAAATCAAATGCAGCTACAGGAATAGAGGTCAACATTAAGAGAGAAGGGGCACTGGATTAGGAGCACTCACACGGGCTTTCTGCATCTCCTGCTCGCGCTGAAGGGCAGAGGTTTTACAGCGGCTCCCTGTGCTCCTGCACTACCCCACAGCAGTTGTTCTCAGATAAACCACCTTCAGTGCATGGTAATGCAAATAATTGCATGCTGGCCAGAGAGGAATCGGTATTAGGGACGTGCAAAACACAGCAAAGCACTATGAGGATGGTGAAGCAACGTAACATAATGGCCCCTTCACATAATTAACAATTTCTTTTCCAGACATATTTACTGCTAAGTATTGCTGCATATTGACTGTAACTGAGCTGCTACTTTAAGAGCAGCAAGAATTAGTCACATTAGAACTCCAAAATGATCAAATTTCATGACAGGCATGAAATATCAAGAAAGGCACGAAAATAAAATTTCAAGGCCAAAATGCAGTCCAGCATTATTATACTGTTGGCATATACTACATACAAAGGGTCTGCAATGTTATATTGCTGGATCTTGAATTCATGCTCCTATCAGCCTCCCAAAGAGTCTTTGCATTCCCTGCCTATCCTTCTCTTTAGCACCTCCACACAGTGACTTGAAACCTTACAGTGAAGAAACCCCAGTTCCACCAGGAACCAAACAGACACTTGAGCTCTCAGACACCCACCTCTGCCCCTTCCACAGAAACAGCCCTGGTCTGTTTCCATATTTAAGTCACTGTTTTCATATTTAAGTTTGTCAGTTGTCACAACAGGACAAACAGCCACAGCACTGAGCTAACATGGCACTTCCAGATGAAGGAAATTTGGGTTTTGTTTCCTTGAGCTGGCTGTGGCAGCACACTGGTAATACACCACAGACCTCATGTGACCTCAGCAGGGCCTGAAAATGCTCAGTCAGTACCCATCTTCTTTAATTTCTTCATTATTTTCTGTGCTGAAGGACCACTGCAGGTACAGGCAGTCCTTTTGCTGCAGAACACAGTGCTGGACCAGCCTTCTCTCCCTTTCACTTGGACTCCAGAGATGCTTCCAACACATGAAATCCAGGCTATTTTCTTTCTCTCAGCCAAACGAAAATGAGTGGAAAGGTTTCACAGGTTTAAAAATGAAAATGTTACACTATTCCTTTCTAGCTGACAAAGATAGTAGCAGTACATGTCACCAACTGTGCCACAAAGGCATCATCCTTTCCATTCTGATACCAAAACATTGAAACAGAGAAACAAGGGAGGCTGTCAACCACACACCAGGCAATTAAAATAACACAACAGGCTAACTGTGATCACTCCTTGCCACAGCACTCAACCTCCACATTATTTATATGATTTATTCACCATAAAACCCAAGTTACAGCTCTACAATGCATACACCAATATTAAGAAATTCAGATCAAGTTTCTTCTATATTCACCAAGTATGTGAAAGTACTTATGGCAGAACATTTTTAGCTAATCTGATTCATTCCCATCACGTAGGATCCTTCCTGCATGAATCCAGCAGAAACCAAGTTTAATTTCAGACGCCCTCCTGCCCTCAGAATTAAGGTCTTTAATTGCTCCTTGTGAATCTCTGCCATCAGAATATAGATATACAAAGGCTGATTCAGTTGTTTTGCTTTTTAACTGGTGAATAATTAATTTCTGTTATATTTGTACTAAAGCTGCATCATTAATAATTTCTAATACAGTCCTTCTAGAGGTGCATGCTTGATGAAAGCAGTAAAATCCAACGTAGTTGTACAAATAATGGTCAAATCCAAAGTAACACATCAGTGTTCTGGATAACGAGCAACATTTCACTTTGTGACCCATTTGTTACTCTAGAACTCGGAGAAACACTGGATGATGTCTGTACATACAATTCTTACTTTCTATTCCTACCTTACTGAGGTCAGCATTCAAGATGAGGAATTAAACTGCTGTCTAGGGCAAACATGTACAAATTCTGGTTTTTCTTCTATCAAAAAAGGGTACAATTTCAACTAAGGTTGGACTTTTAGCATAAATATTAAGACAACACAGCAAAATTCAGCTTTCATTCAGAAAAGCCAAGCAAGCAAAGGAAATGAATTTCTGTGGGTTATGAGAGCAATTAACAGGACGCTTATTTTTTACAAACTAGCTCAGAACTCGTCTGAGGGAAACAGAGCTAGGCCTCTGAAGAGGAAAGCAGCCTAATGCCACGAGCAGCTCTGCCTGTTGGGGTTTTTGTGTTGACGAGACACACTCGTGAAACCTCAGGGAGGCACACGCTCCGAAAACCTCTGTCTGTCTGTTCTTTAAGGTATGGGGGGGAAGCAAAGCTGAGCAAAGCTGCTGGGAAGCTCCTACCTTGGTGATGAGGATGCGGTACTTCTCCACGAGGTGGTCGTTGTTGTGACACCCAGCCAGCAGCTGCCACACCTCTCCCCGCAGCGCCTCGGGCACCCCGCTCCGCACCAGCGCCGACAGCGTCTTCGGCCGCACGCTCAGGTTCAGGTGCCTGGGGAAGAGGGGCAAGCATGTCACTGCCACCCAAACAGCAACCAACACCACACCGTGGCAAGGGACGGCAATTTCAAGACAGCCCAGATGCTGCCAGAGTACGTGAAATTCAAGTGACGGAAAAATAAACACACGTATTCGGAGAGGCACTTCACGGACCGTTAAATTTAAATGTAATATACGTATATAAAGCACTCAACAAACCAAAACTCTCCGTCAAATACTAGAACTGGGGGTCATAAAGTGTAAATTCCAACTCCAAACTACCCCAAAATGATCAGCAGTTTGCAGAAGCCTCCAGTGCTCGACACCCCACACGCCAGCAGGCAGGTAACCTCTGAGGTGAGGGAGGGACAGAAGACAGACAGAGCTATAAAAACCACCTCACACGGTTATCTAACTACATCCCTGCATTAGAGCAGCTTCCACTGCACCAGCCAGTCCCAACTAAACAGCTCTTTCCAGCGAGACCGCTGACAGCTCATAAATTACAGCTCTGAAAGTTGTAAAAACTAAACCTGCATATAATTTATGCACTTACAGCAAGTTAAGCTGAACAGCTCATTTGTGGCTTATACATAAAATTCCCAAAAGACACAGGCCTTAAATCAAAGAAATTAACATTTTTCTGCAGTTACTAAAAAACAAATTTCTGGGTAAAATGATCAAGAGAACTGACAGACAAAGCCAGGCAAAAAACTGAACTCGTGTCACATCAATCGCATTTTGTTCCTAAAAAGCTGTCATTTAATAATGTTTGTAACAGTCTGAAAGATATGTGGATGATAATTTGACACAGACTGGGACTCTTTGCTGCCTTTCCTCAGCCTACAGCGTTCTGACCCAGTAATCTAGAGACTAACAGTGTGGACATTTAAATCAGTGTTTACTGCACAGAGCCCAGGATTGTCATGTCCTCCTTCACTTTGCTTCCCTAAAAGAAATCAACCATGGCAAAAATAATAACTACATAATAGTTACACCTATTTCCATAGATAGTCATTAATTCACAGAGCATCTATTATACCTTTGTAATATATATTTATATAAAATAATTGTTACATACAAAGAAATCAGCGTTTTTGTAGAGGCCTCTAAAACTGCTCTGCCCTAATCTCAGATCAGAGTAAGCACAGCAGTAGCTCCAATGAGTACAGTCATGAAGGCTGTAGACTAAAAGCCACACACTGCTGGATCCTTCCAAACTATTTTGAAATGAGAAGATTGTGTGACTCAGCAGTTATGAAATATCAGCCAAATACTATTGAGAAATCACAAAATAACAATGCATATTTAATTACTATACAAATCTAATTACAGAATTCTAAAAAAAAATAGCACGAAACTACCTAAACTCTGATTTTTATGATTTTCAATCCTCTTATGTTAAAAGCTGGAGGATCATTGCTTCCAAATACACATTTTTAGTTAAGAAGGAAAGCCCTTTAACACATATTAAAGTTGTTGCCAGCATTAGCACAGAAGCATTTCATATCCTCTTAGAGCTGCCAAAACATTTCCAATGGGAGTCAGGTGGCTTAATTATCTTTGAGCCCTTGGAAGAATTACAAAAAAATTCAAGTTGAAAGAAACTTTCCCACAGCAGCAGATGCACAGAGCTCATCTGGTAAAGATGTTTCTCCAAGACTAGGAGAGGGAAAAGGGATCGTGGATCATTTTACCACAGCCTCCCCCTTCTTGCAAATGTGTCCATTTCTATGTCCACTTTCTCACCAAATTAGTGCAGAACCAAACTGGAGGGAAAAGTGTTTATTCAAATAAGCAGTAATTGCAGAAAATAAAAAATAATGCTAATTGTTATAATCTTAATTTGAACAGAATCCTTGCGAAGTGGTCACATTAATACCTTCCCTCATCCAAGCTGCAAGATCCTGCCATCCTACTCCTTAAATCTAATCCCTGCTGTCCTGCTCCTTAAATCTAATCCCACATTCAACCTCTGTTTGTTGTACTCCCTTTGCCCCACTCCTCCCCAACGTTAGGAAGCAAAAGGCAACAAGCAAAGACAGAGTCAAAATGAAGCCTGTTTGAGCTCAATCTCATCTCAGCTGTCATCCCCCATCGTGGGGAAAAAAACTAAAACCTAACAAAAACCCCTGAATTTTGCAACAGTCAGCATCATTTCAGAACAGCTCAGGCTACTTCAGGATGAATAAAAGATGGCTCATCAAAGGAGGACGGTGTTGCATTAGCAATTGGACTGTGAAGAAACACTCCTCTTGTACACTGGCATTTTCTGGGGAAAAAAACCATCAGAGCTCATGTACTTCCTTCTTGGCAGGCTCTGGAGCCTTCCTTTAGATAAGGAAAAAAAACATCTTCGCTATCCAAGTCCAGATCTCCCATTTTTTTAAGCTACAGTCGCTGAGATATGACAGCTGCAAGAAAAACTGGCTGTGAACTACACTGGAATTACAAAGAGGAATGGAAGTGATCTGTGCAAAATAAAGACAAAGGAAGAGCTGCATTTTCTTTATACTACTTAGCTTAGGTTTTTTCTTTGACAAAATCTCAGGGAACTCACAGATAAGCAGAATACTCATTTTAAGACAGAAGCACCTAAAGACACAGGATAAATGAATTTCTATACATTAAGCATGCACTCAAAAATTCAAATACTTAAAACATCCCGTGAAGAAATCAGAGAACATGAAACCAGAGAATAAGGGGTGTTGTGGGGATGAACAGAGGACTAAATCCATCCTAATCTTGTCTCAAATGGCCTCTGGAAACAATAAAAACTCCAAGAAGGAGGAGCAAACAGGACGAGAATATTCGGCACTGTAACTTTCAGAATGTGACTTTGCCACTTACCACTTGGACAGCAGCTCTCCCCACGTCTCAAGAATTTTTTCTGCACACTCTTTGGAAACATCTCCAGAACCACTCAAGAGTGGTTCATCATTGTCTGCCAACAGAACAGAGGGGACACTTCAGCCAAGGCCACATGGAAGGCCAGCAGGAAAGTGAAAAATCAGAAACCCAAGTTATCCCCATTTCAGCTCGGAGCTGCAGGGCCACGTGTTTATATACTCAGAACTAGTCCACGTTTTGGCTTAAAAGAATTTTTCTAAAGCAGAGAAAAGTTCTTGAAAATGCATTAAGTTCCAAGCTGGGCAGTCCTGGTACAGTTTTATCTATCCCAGTTGTCCAACTCTTCACTAAAACACGCTGCCTGCTGAGACTTTCAAATAATATCAGCTTCTCATTTTTACTCTCAAATCTGTTCACAGCTGCTCAGGGAAGGGCAGAAGCTACAGGACAATCCCCCATTTTTAGCAGCCTCCTTTCACGTTGTCCCAAACATATCATCATACTGGAGGCCTGGGCTGGGAAAAGCACAGACACAGAAGTGCCAGAGGAGGGAGAGGCTGCCCCGGGAATGTTGGGGTACTGGTTACTGACTGCTCAGAGCACTCAAGCAAATAAAAACCCATCAGGAGGCCGGATTCTGACTGGAAATGCTTCAACATGTTTTATAGCTGTGTTTTTTACCATGTGCCCTTTCTCTCTCCACGTCCACAGAGCACAGTGCCTGGTTCTTACCTTCTTCCTCATCGTCCTCGGGGGGAGAAGGGATCATGGAGCCCTGGGACCCCGACTGGGGCAGGCGCAGGGAGGGGCTGGCCGTGGTTTTCCTCCTCTCCCTCTCTGACTCGCTCTCCAGGCACACCACTTCATACAGCGTGTCCGAGTTGTTCTTCCTGTCCTTCTGCTTGATCTAGGAAACAAGTTCCATTTCGCTGGGAAAAGCCACATCACTTCCTAAGGCTCTGCTTTCTCTGCCTGGAGCAGAGAGCCGAGGAACAGCTCCCACCCCAGTGTGCAGTGAGGAATGCTGACACACATGAGTGCTGCACGCTCAGTGCACAGTGCAGGCCTGGGAGTCCTCCTGCCATAAATGATCCGGACTCAAATGCTCAGATTTTTAAAGCTATAAACGCATCTGCAGTCTAAGAGAGGAAGGCTCCTTAATACGAAACAACTCCACCCCCGTTTCTCCTCAATTTTCAATGCTTTCATACCTTCCTTTCCTTTAAAGGAGGACTTTTCTTTGTCAAGTGGTTCTAAAATTTTAATGCGGTTTAAGGACTTGGAACTTTCTTTTTTCCTAAATGAATAAAAATAGACAGTAGAAAAGGGAAGGTGAAGAAGAGAGGGAAATAAGATTTATAATTACACTCTACACTAAGCTCCCAGTGCTCAATTTTATCCTTTGGAGCATTAAAAATGAAAAGAAATGCATCAAAACTAAAAATGACTAAATCACTACATGTAATCTGAGCAAATAAAATCCCTCTGCTTTCACCATTTCCGAATAAAGAAACACTGCCAAAGTAAGATAAGCCAATTCTACACAGCTGTATTTTTAATAGGCTAATCATGACTCCACAGAAACAGGTTTCCCTTCCAGGCTTATCAGGCAGTACATTCTATATTTGTTGCTTCCACTATGAATTTTGATAATCTTCCATTAGTAAACACTGGAAGTTGGATAACCTGACAGTGCCTGTGGAAAAAGAGAATTGGCTAAGATAAGTCACAATGCCTGTGAATTTGGTAAGACAAAAGATACAGAATTAGCTCAGCAAGATAAGCTTCCTTTAAAGCGCCAAACAGAAAAGGCACCTTTTGGAGGCTGTAGAATATTTATAGCCCAACAGCCTCAAATGTTCAACATCTCCACGCTCCACCTCAAAAACATTCTAAATAAAAAGGCTGAGCTCATCCATGATGAATTTTTCCACCTTAAATTCTGAAGGAAAGCGTCTGAAAATGTGTGTTCATATTTTACATAAAAAATAGGACATCCACAAAATAGAATCCCCGGTGAACCTCATTTTTGCTACTACCCAGATGCCACTCGCTGCCAGCACTTGAAGACAAGTGCAAAAAGAATGAAGAAAAGCCTCTGGTTTAGTTGAAAACCTCTTCAAAAAGAGAACACTTATCAAGCAATCAGGACTCCAACATTGCTTTTTTTTGGGCTGCACCCAGAATTACTAAACCTTGAGAGAGCACGTACATCCTCATTGTTATTTGCTTTTATAGATTTCCATTTCTTTAAACAGGACTTTCATTTCTGAACAATAATTTCTAAAACAGGAGAACAGCAGCTACTCCAAATGCATCGTCTCTTGAGTGACTTGGACCTTCAACTTACCAGCCTTATTTTAAGTTATTGCCTTGTTATTATGAACATCCTGGACAAAAATAATCTTTCCATTTTTAGTAGATAGCACAAAGAAGTAAGTTGGAAAAAACAGTAAAATTTTTTAACAAGTTCTAGGAATTTTTTGCAGTTGCTTGGATTTTTTTCCCCCAGGGCAAAAATCGGGGTATGTGTGAAATCTCTGCTTCCAACTGTGTAGAAGGGGAAAATAGACTCTCACCAAAAATAATTTCTTTTGGAATTTCAGATGGATGTTTGCTCATCTAAAGAAAATCTAAAAAGAAATGCTCCATTTGTATGCTAAATTTAGTGATGTATCAGATAACATGGCAGGAGGATTGCAGTAAGGACTCCTTTTCACCTTAATTGTACACAGTCACCCCACTCTACCCTTATGTCAGCACCTCTCAGCACAGCCCCAGATAAATCCTCTGTTCCTTTTATTTCTGTGGTTTGGCTGGAAAATCCATAAGCCTCTCTGTAACTTCGCAGCCTCATCAAAGCTATCCAAAAAGCTATTTCCAGCTCTTTATGGGAACTGCAGATAGCCAGCAACAATCAGCATGATAAAGGAGAGCTGCTCTAAAATTGAAGAGCGTTTATTGTACCTCTTTGATTCAGGAGCAAAACGTTGCATTATGAACGTTGTATTCGTAAAAGTTTTACCAGCCATAGGGGAGAAACAGCCTATTAACTGTCCATTCTATTGCTTCATTTTTTTAAAGCATTACCTGTTTCAACTTTAAGAAAAAATTTTCAGTGGAGCTCCGTTTGCTGAAGGGCCAGAAGAGCCTCTCATTAGGGGAACAAACTCTGACTTTCGTCTCCAGAATGAACCGAACGGGCTCCTGCACCTCAGTGATCACCAAATCCACTGCCGTGGTCATGAACAGAACTTTATCTGCAGAGGGAAAAAAGCAGTGAGAGTGCTAAAAAATATTTCAAATAAAATATTCCAGAACCTCTTTCCTGGTAACGTGAAAGAACAAAGGAAACTTTCTTTTGCGGAATTCATTTTTCCCCCTAATGTAACATCTCAAAACCTTAGAAGTTTCAAAATAGGGAAATCAGATGACTCTGCACTATCCACTAGAGAGTAAGGAAACTGAAGTCTTCAAGCCAAGAAAACGATCTTGTTAAAGAGAATAAAAATTCTGCTTTTTCAAACCCCACTGAAACGTACCCAAAACCTTCATTAAACATTAGGAGTGCATATCTATGCACTCAACTGCACAGTGCAGATCTCCTGCCATCCAGTCTAATTACACTTCAGCTCTTTCTTGGGTTTAGAAGTTACTTGAGTGTTAAGTACCACGATATTAAAGGCATTTAAGACCATCTCAGCTGTGACATTCTGAAAATTGACTGCACAGTTTGATGCTCCAAAAGGAGGCTCAGTGACCTATGAGATCTCTTCTGGTACTGACTGATAAATCGTGTCCTTCAGGCAGGATGACATTCAATCCAGCAGCAGATTGTGCCCAGCAGCTGACTTTTATGACTTTGCCTAGTCAATTCCCATTAACTTCCCCAACCCTTGGCATGAAACCGTGACAACAGATTGAAAAGATGATAATTCAGCTGACATCTTAAAAGAAGCAATGACAGATCTGTTTCAGGGCCCGAGAGAGCAACGGAGCATCAGCTGTTTTTGGATGACAGTTGGGAGTGGTTTACTTTCATTTTCACAGGTACAGGGATCCTTCTGTTTTAATTAAAAACTTGGGTTGGGAAAAATCTGAACTGACCATAAGAAACTGAGCAAAGCAGAAATCCCTGAGAGTCATTTATTGCAATTCCCAAGGGGATTCTTAAAAAGCTCCCATGGGGCACAAAGCACCTGCATCCTGCACAGCCCCTGCCAGGACACAGCTCTCACAAGGTATTACTGAGCACTGGGTTTAGTTGTCTTTTTTTTTTTAGATTTTTTATGTGGCATTTGGCATCCTACTTTCTAAGAATATATCCCACACTGTCAAAGTCTTTTTGTGGGATTCATCCTAAGGGAAAAGAGAACTGATCTGATGCCCATTATGGAAGTCATTTCCCTGCCTAAGGACAACCCTGGCAACGTTCATACCTTTTGGTGTTTCCTCATTTACAAACTGGAAGTGTGGAGATTTTTGATTCCAGCTCCCGGTGATCACGTAGGATTTCCCATCAGAGCTCTTCCCCATGGACTCCTGGAAACAAGGTAAATGTATGTGTTTTTATTTAAATTATCTCTACATTATGAAGTCTCAGCCCCATAAAAGAGCCACTGCACTGGCAAGGGAAGGATAAGTCTGTGTGACAGAGCCTGCAACAGATCATCTCTGAAGAAAAGGACAGGCTTCCCATGCCATCCTTGGTCTCCTTGCTGACAACAAAAAGGCCAATTAGTACTAATTATTCTGTATGTGTGTGGTATGAACATCTGCCTGGAGAGATGTGCAGCCCAACAGCTCGCTTGGGAGGTGGCCACAGAGCTCACAGGTGTAGGGGAAATCACAGCAGTAACATGTTATTCAGCCATTCAGAACCCAGTCAGTGTTTAATGTTCAGCTTGTCTGTCTTCCCAAGAACCTTTTTTTTCTGGGCAATCCAAAGGCTGGTGAAAAGCAAAATTATTCATGTAGTATTGAACCTTTTTGAGTACTCACTATTGTAACAAGCATGTACTGCATAAATACTGGTAAGGTTGTTGTCACTTCACACTTGTGAAGTCAGATGATCTCTATCATTATTTTATAGATAGAAATGTGAGTCATAAGAACAAAGCACCCACTAATTCTCAGTGTTCCATTTGAAGCCTCTCAGGCCTCCATTTTTACGGTGATAAGTATGCTATAAAACTTTTCATGTTCAAAGCACAGCTCTTTAATATTCAGCACATCTAAAATAAGGCTCTGTGTTTCTTTTTTCAGGCCATTAACCGAGAACAGTCATGACTGACTATAAAACTGGGCAACTCCCTTGGCCAAGCATCAGGACATGTTCTAGCTCTGCAGGGACTCAGCCCAGCTGCCCAGAGCCTCACCCTCCACACCAGGACCCACAGCACCAACCCCCATCAGCAAGTGCGCAGAGGTGCCTCAATCTTTTCTATCACAATCATAACCAAAATTATTATTGGACTTTATTAATAGGAGATCCTTACCAAATCCAAAAGGTGCATGTCACCGCTCCGCACGTCCTTCCCACGGCTAAGGAGGAGGCCAAAACATCTGCAAAGCCAGGCCAAAAAAACCAAACTGTAAAAACCACTCGCTCATAAACAAACCACTGACGTTTCTTATCTAAATAATCGCTGTGATACATCACAAACAGCCCATGAATCCGCTGACAAATGTCAACAAACCATCGAGCATGTCTCTTGTCATTCCTTTGGTTTGGTACATCCCACTCCATCCTCTCGTTTACCACACTTGAGGGGTGTGTCATTAAACCACATATATGGAGAGTCTGTAGAACAACTGCCTCAGAGGAAAGAATACAAACGTCAAACAGATAAAGAATTTTATAAAAACTGATGAAATTACCTCTCAATAGCAAGCTCTTTATTAGTTGTCTGTTGCACATAAATCACTATCTTCTTATCAATCCCCTGGCGCAGTTTGAAGCATTGCCTGTCCTTGTCTTTGGGAACTGCACTGTTATTCACCAGGAAAGGAAAAAAAACATCATGTATCTCTACTCCTTGCATGTACCAAAGCAGCAGACAGTGGTAAAGAGCTTCTTACACCAAAGCACTCACCCAACACTTTCCTTCCTTACACCCTGCAACAGGTAATGTGTAAGAAATGGCAATATAATGACGTGAAAACCAAGGACACACAGTTTTCAGAATAAAAAATGATTTTATACAGCGGGGGTCAGTGCTGTGAGACTTCCAGCAGCATTTCAACCAAGTTTTTAAATACTGATTGCCCAGGTAACGTGCAGCATCATCTGCTAAACTGCTTGCTCTCAAGGGAGGTGACTGCTGGGGCACATGACAAGCCAACAAGCCAAGAGTGCACCAATCTTTACACTATTTCCTTTCCTTTTTCATTAGAGAGAAGTATTCCCTCAACTTTCAGGTGAGTTTGAGTCTGCACAGGAAGGGTCACACAAGGATTAGTGTCAAACTGATGAGATTTGTTATTTGAACTGAACCATCAGAATCTTTCAGAAAAGCCCAAGAACCATCAGCACCTTTTTAGGCCCTGAGCGAAATAATTTTTCAGTTTCAACACTTGAGCAGCCCCTTGGAGTGCTGAATAAATACCAGATTATTAAATGTGATTTGTTTATTTAACAAACACATCTTGAGCTGGATGTAAATCTGAAGAGAGAAGCAACTCTGGAGCTGTGGCTGGGAGCCAGCGTGCTCAACAAGTCAGAGTGTTTGGCAGACAGGCTGTGCTGAAATAAAGACACTTCAGCAATTACAGCACACTGTAAATGGTTATATAAAACACATAAGGGCAGTATATAGCCTTCTTTCACGAGACTTTATTAAAAGTATGCAGCCCCATTCCTCCTGCAGCCTTCCCACAGCCTCTGCACCTCTGAAAAGCTGGCTGAAAACGTGCCCAGCTCGGGATGTGAGAGCACAGGCACAGTGATGCATTTCCAGCTTGAGCAGCAGTTCAGCTGAACACATCTTAGAGAGGCATTGCACAGAAGAGGATTTCACAGGAAAAAGCAAAACAGAAAAAGAACGTTGCAGGTAGCACCAGGTTCAGTTCAATGACCAAGTTTAAATAGACCAGAGGGTTATCACTGTTTTACTTCCCAAAAATGCCTATGTCTGGGATGCATTTAAACTAGAAGAGGAAACTTTCAGAAAGGGAATTTAGGAACCACCTCAGGTTCACACTCTCCATTCACACGCTGCCAACAGAACCACATGTTGTATGAACAAAGAATCTATACCTGAAATAACCCTTCCCATCGTCTTCTTTGATTTCCAGAGACACGGAGAAGGTGAAAATGTCACTGTCTGGGGTCTGGGGGGTGGCCGAGAGCGGGGTCTGTTTGGCAGAGCGCCGGAAGGCAGTGGCAAAGCTGTACAGGATTCGGCTCACCTGCAGGAACACAGCACAGAGAGCAGCTCAAACCCTCCTGGACTTCCACTGAGGAGCAGAGTGAGAGGAAACGGTACCAAAAAAACCCAGTTTTACCATCTAATTAACTATTTCTCTGTACTTCACAGAAGGATAAACTATAACCCATGCACTCATATTTCATATCGGAGGTTACTGTAATTAACTTAAATTGGGTGGAAGAAAGCCAAAAGTGATGAACTACATTACTTCTAAAGTGCCTGAAATGCTTGGATTTAATTTCAGTAATAAAGTTTACATGTACATAATTACCATTGGACAAAGAACTTGAACTTACAGCCTCTTGGATTTCACATCGGAAGACATGAATCCTGAAGAGTTCTGCATTGTAGTGGCTTTCAGTGAAAGCAAAGCAATCGCTTTCAGGGGTCCCATCGTGCCCTCGGACACAGAAAAGGATTTTATAGATTGGATAATTTGCTATTTCTGTGTTTGTCTGTGGATCTAAAAGTCTGTTAAAATAGAGAGAGGGGGGGAAAAAAAGAAACAAGCTCGCACCTTTGTAAGAATCTTTTCAGCCACATATTAACTGGAAAGTTTTAATAATTTCATACCCACTAGAGAAAGTACATCACAAAAACTATCTCCTGGATGACATTTACTGCAAAGCTTGAACACAGTAATGATATTTAAATTGAACAGCACAAAGAAGTACAATGCAACAGACAATTGCACCAATAATTTCCCCCTGGTTTTCAGGGATTAGTCTTCAAAACGTTACACTAATATTCAGCAGTGGATAGACTCATCCCTGCTAAGCCTTGCGTATCAGACACTTTCCAGCCCTACAAACTACTTTCCAGGCTATTTCCAAAGTGTTCACAATGACCACTACGGCTTTGGGGAAAGCACAGTGTTTCATACCGAGCCTTGGGCATCAAACACCCTCAGTAAACAAATGTAAAGCATCGCTTTTGTCCAGATCTCTTTAAAACCCGCTTTTCCCACCAACCAAAATCCCGGGTGAAGGTGTTCTGCCAGGTGAAGCAGCAGCTTTGTTTGCTCTCCAAAAGAAAGGAGCTGCAGTGCCCAGGGCGAGCCCCTACCTCACAGTGCCCTCCGAGACGTTGGGCACCGACAGCGTCACGTCCAGGGAGATCTGGCACTGGCCGCGCAGGATGGACATCATCCGCAGCGCCTCCACCTCGCTGCGCGGCGCGTTCACCGAGGCACAGCCCAGGTAGGTCAGCTTGCTGAACACCACGCTGTCCTCGTCCGTCACCGGGGTGAAAGGGCTCAGATCCTCGCAGTCTAGGGCGACACACAAAGCTCAGCGTGAGAACCAAGACAGGGCACCCGCAAGCGAAGTAGCAGAGATTGACTCAGCACCAACTAAACGACAGAAGAGACCAGGAAACACAGGGAAGGCTGGTCAGAACAAAATACCACAGGAAAACCCTGCCTGAAAAGGGGTTAGTGATGGCAGAGAGCAACTCTGCAGCCAGCTCACTCAGAGGGCTCCACTTAAACATGAATATGTACAAGAATGCACTGATTTTCATTACAGCAATAAGATGCAGAGACAAGCTAAACAGACTAATATCTTATACAGTCAGGCAAGTAAGCTTAATGGTTCTGCACACATCTCAGCTGGTACAGCAGGTGTTTTCAAAAGAGAGGACAGTTCAGCATATGTTAATTCTTGCCTTACATATCAGGGCATTTACTGCACTAGGTGATTAGAAGGGCAGAGACAGGCAAAGGTTGGTGGACACACCTGTTCCTAAATTCTCCTTCCTTTCCTCACAAGAAAACAAGCTCGTAAGATACCACCAGGAATTCCCCATTCCTTTGTTTTCTAACCTCCTTGGGATGGTTTCACTGGCAAACTCATTTCTGGTTTCTGGAGTCCTGCCACCGACACTGGGTTAATGGTGGAGGATGCTGAAGCTTCAAGGACAACGGGTTCTTCCCCATCTCCATCAGTTCTAACTTCTTCTCCATGGTCCCGGTCACTTGACTGATCCTCCATGGGTGGATCCATCAGCACGTCTTCGAGCTCCCGCTGCAGCTGCTGTTCGCTTCCATTCCCCACGATCTGAGAGCCACAGACAGAGTTGGGACACAAAAAAAAGACTGTTCAAACAACAAAAAACACCCCCTCCTGGCACAGGGTCATTTATATGGCTTTTTTTTTCTAGCAGCCAAAGCAGCAGTTAACAATTATAACCCAGTTCCAGCCATAAACACAAACTGCAGTGTGCAAGTGCTCACCAGCATGGATTACATCCTCCCTGCTTTAACAAACCAAACAAGCTCAAAGCAAGAATTTTCTGGCACTGGAAAAAGTGAGGAGATTACTTTCAAACTAGTCTTTAATCACCAACTACAAAGATCAGCTTATGACAGAGAAACTCAGAGATGCCCACAGTATGGGCTATAATAATTCTCAGATTAGTACCAGAAGGAGACAAATAGCATTAAGTACATTGTGTGGCTCATGGTAAGATAGCAAGATTTCACAGTAAGAGAAGAATCTGGAACAAGATTATGCCATCATGCTGAGGAGAAGTAACAGCACTGCTTTATTTCCCAACACTCATCTGCAGCCTGACTTTGCACTCACTGAAGGCAATATGAAAGCATGAAGCCACTTCAACAGCGTGAAATTAGGTCCTAGGCTAGAGAGAGAATGAAAACATTCACTTCAGGAAACTCTCAGACACTGCATCTAAGGAAACTCTTTGTCCATTCCTCTGCAATTAACAGGGGAGTGACCAATGCTTTACAGAGCTCAAGCATGGAAATGGAGTCTACAGAGCATTTTACCAGATGCCATCAGTGAAAGGCTCTTGCTTCCAACACTTCAGCTGCTGCTGGTGATTATTGTTTGCACCAGAACTCAAGCCTAGGAGTATCTTCATATCCTTATCTCTCTGTCAGATCACTGACTTAAGACGCTACACACAAGCTAATAAAATCCAAATTACCCCAAAAAGTAATAACTTAGTGACTGTTTTGCTGCAGAATCTAAACAACAACAAGAAATCAAAGACATTTACACTCCTGAAACTCCTGCTCAAAGAGAAAGTCATTTTTTTGTATGGATTGAAATACACTCCAGTGCTCTCTGGGACCCTCTGCCAGGAGCAGGACACTGGAACTGCCTTACTCAGCTGTACACCCACAGGAGTGTCTGTCACCTGTAAATAGTTACAGGAATCCACAGATCTCCATTTTCCTCCAAATAATTTTAGTTTTCATTTGCATGATTCATTGTGGAAACAACCTTGCACAAGCATGTGCCCATCAAAGGCATAAAGCTCTTAAGTATCAAGTTTATTATTCAGGTCTTTGCAGGCATTCATCAGACAGATGATGATGATGATGATGGAAGATGCATCATGTTACTTTAATGTATGAAGTTTATATGTTTTGCAACAAAATATAATGAATGAATTATAATGCCCTGTAAAAAAAAAAAATCCATCTCGTAGATATTCTAAAGCCTCATCATCAAAACCTTCATTTAAAAAGCAATTTAAAATAATCTCCCCAAGAAAGCCTTCCTTGTCAGCCCAGACTACCCTCAAAAAGAATTCTAGAAGACAGAGTAAGTACACTTTTGGACCTTGCTGCAACCCCACAGCCAGAGGCAGCACAGAGGGTGCAGCAGAGCCGAGGGCACGAGGGAATAAACGAGGTGCACCCACCAAATGCTTCACGTGGGTTTGCCTGAGATAGAGCAAAGGAACCACTGACCCCAACCAGGGCTGCCTCCACTTCTCACAACACCGAAAACTAATTTTACTTAACCTTTAACTGGGAGGTAGGAAACTTCCTTTAGAGCAACAGGGGATTTACTAGGAGGGTAATTTATTCCCTTCTCCTGACGCATGTGCTGGGCCTCTGCTGGGAGAGGTCTCGCTGCACTGGGTAGTTCAAGAACTCCTGCTCTACATTGTGCTGCAGAAGCAAAGCTTTCCTGAATCCACTCCAGTCCCACTGCCAGGGGGCAAAAGCAGACACAGAAACAATACTGGAAAGCAGAAACAGCTAGCAAATTGTATTTCTGGAAAACAATCACTGACAACCCCTGTTTAAACTGAACCAAGTATTTCAGCACTGACAAAAAGCAGAAGCACATTTAAAAATTAAGAGCAACTGAAGAAAAATATGGTTCCTGATTGTATTCAGAAGAAATATTTCTCTGTCTGGACTCGAGAAAGAAAAAAGAAAAACAAAAATTTACATTACTTCACAGCATTATTACTTAAAACTACAGCATATCAGCAAATTTGAAATGAGAGCCTGAGGCCTAATATATAAATACCACAGCCTGTCACACTCAGCAAGCACAAGCCTGAGCTTCCAGCACCATCCTCAGACTGTGCTCACTAGCAAATGAAACATCCTCAAACTGCTCTTCTAAAGAAACAGAACACCAGGAAGAGACACCTGCTCAAGGAGGAACCTGAACTCATTTTCTGCTTTTCTTAGAGGGCACATCAAAGCAAATGGGCTTGACATATACAAATTAACTTAGTTATAGGTACCAAAGCAATTGCTTCTGCCTGAAAAAAACCCATCTTGTTTGTTCCTATGAAATACATAACCTCAGCTCTCATGTTGTACTGTTAACATTAATTTTTCATATGCTACTGAAACACTTTTAGATGTTGCAGTAAGAGTACTTTTAACATACCTCTGACAACCTCCCCTACTCTTCTGAGTGGCTACTAAGTAACTGTGTGCAAGCTGAGAAAAAAAACACCAAAACCAAAGCCATTTGTTATGGCAGAACATCTTTTTTCTTGTAGAACAACAGCAAAATACCAAAATTTCTGTCCTGAGAAACGGCTAAAAAGTCTTCCTATTTCCTCTGCTAACAGTTTTCACCTCCTTAAGCAGAGGGAAGGTGGTTAACAGGAAGGTCCCTATGTGGGAGAATTGAGACTGTGCACTGAGTGCTTGTTTAGGGTGTGAAATTCCCATTAATCACTCAGATTGCAGCCAATCACCAACAGCACCAGCTCTCAACGCTGCAATACTCAAGGCTCGAGGTGAATCACTTTGTTCACGGGTTGTGCTCAGTCATGGCACCAAATTCATAAAGAAGCTTATCTTTAAGACCTGCAAAACTCCAAGAAATTCAGTGCCAAATCGGGGAACACCATAGCTTTATTTTACAATTGTTGATGGTCAGGAGGCAGCAGCGCTCCTGTTCTTCTCTCCTCATCAAGAGGAACAGCACACCTGCAGCCAGCACTTCAAACACCACTCTGGAAGCAGACAGGGATATGAATAGCTCCCATGAGGAGCAAGAAGTGTTGCAGACTACAGGATTTCATATTTCCAGATTTTCTTTGGGGATAACAGGATGGAGACTCTGGTTGACAGGGTGTGTCTCCTGGGTCTCAGATGATGCCCTGGGGGGTAATTACATGCCCAGCAGCATTCTCAAGGTAAGCACCACTATGAGACTGATCTGAATTCTTAAGTGTTGATGCTGATACTGATATTGGTGCTGCTGGTATTTGCAGCATCGAGAAAGACAAGTGTGAGGCTACAGCCTTTCTGTGGGCTTCATAAATCACCAGGCTCATGGTTCAAGAAATTGGCAAATTTTTTAGACTATCCTATGATGTGAAGTGGCATCTTCTGCAATAACCATAAAATAAAAGTGAACATCTTTGCTTGATTAAGCAAAAGATCACTCTTGAGACTCTTAACTAACAGAATTATCTTGGAGTCCTATGTAAAGGAGCCACTAGAGTGGCATGTCCAGGACTCAAAGGAATGCAAGGAAAACAAACAAAGCAGCTGGGAGGTAAAAGCAAGATGAACAAAAGCATCAAGAAACGTTCAATAAAGTCTCTGTTACAACTGCTGCTACAGAGAAGAGGAGCACCCAGCCCAACAGGCAGAAAACAGGATTTCTTATCATCTCTAAAGACCAAGATGCAGCTGTAGATGTCAGTCTCCTGGGATGGTGGAATATCTCTTTCCATCTCCCATAAGGAACACACTAACTCGACTCACTCCAGGAAGGATCCAGTTTTCAACGCGTTAAAATGATGGAATCTGGAGGGATTACCTTACTTGTGCCTCAAGACTGCTGAAATACAAACTGGGAGGAAAGCTGCTTTAAGTAGCAAAAAAAAAACCAAAACAACAACAAAAAAAAAAACTCCAAGAAAAGTAGAGAGTGACAAGGGTCTCTTTTCAGAACAGCACTTTTACAAGTGAGAAGATGTCAGTGCCCTTGCAGTTCTCACAAGCCTTCCACACAGGCTTGTGTTCTCTGATTCATGCCAAGTTGTTAGTTATAACTACGCTTCTACATGTCTTAAAGAGAACATTTCACATTGGGGAAAACTTTGAGTTAACAGATCTGCTCAAATCAATGTATGCTAATACTGCTTTCTACCTGAAAGCTGTGATAAAATCACAGTTCCAAGTTCTTGACAGTCAGTCTGTTTCATCCTAAGCACTTCATGGAGGATTCTGCAAAGTGGGAAAAAACCCACAGGTAGTGATGGAAAGAGTTCTTACTCAAAACCTAATTACCACCTCTGATATCAGCAATGCAGAAATTACTGGCCAAACTGATTCTTGGAATAAGTTCTCCCTTCTGTCAAGTTTTCCACAATAAAGAAGTCCCTCTTTAAGCCCTCTGTGGTTAGTTTGATTTAGAAGAATAGGGAACAAACTCAGGTTATTGATTCTTACCTTCAGTCCTGTTTTTTCATCATCACTACCATTATTTGTAGATGGTGTTTCATCCCCTTGCCTGGAAACCAAGACAAAATCTTCACTGTTAAGAGTGGATACCGAGTCTGAAGAGACACTGATTTTTCCAACAGAAGCCTTGTCATCCATGACTTAAAAAGGAAGTTCGATTCATGAATGAGATTAAATATGTTATAAACTCCTGAAAAACAAAAACCATAAAAATACTTATATAAAACTTCATCCTAAAACGCTCAAACGCTTCTTTTCAGAAATCTGCTGGCTATTTACAAAAAGCAGCTCATCTGACAGCACGACCAAGTTCCAGCTCCTCTGGCAGTGTCCACTCACAGGCCTGCCTTCACTCTGCTGAGCAGCACATGCTATTACAGCACTGGTTTCCACAGCTCACAGAGGGGAAGTTAATAAATCCTTTTGCAGCATTTCAGTTATGTCAGGCACCGCTTCCTACACATCACACAAAACAGGCCCTTGGAACACACACTACACTTGCTGACAACTAAGGCCAGGACTGTAAAATCCATTTACTTTCTTCAGTTACTATCTGCCCTCACCTGTGCTCACACAAGAACTACATGTTATCTCTCAGAGCTCACTGTGTGCTGCACTCACACCCTTTCCCCCCAAATGGCAGTCTGACCTAACTCTTGGTGTTTTGTGGTAAGGATGCCCTAAAACCTTGGGACATACAGCATTTTATGAATCTATGCTGAATCTTCTGTACTTGTAAGGAGCAATAAAAGCAAAGACTTCCAAGAAGCAGGAAGAACAGCGTAGGCTGGATCAGTACTGAGAAGCAGAGCCAACAGAGGATTTTAAAAAGCTGGAACTGGCACTGAGAGGCATTTGAAGAAAGGAACAAAAGGTGAAGTTCAGCTGCACACCTTGAACTCTATAGCACAGATTCCCAGAATCCACGGCTCAAAACAGACTGCTGTGATAAAAATGGGCGATTAAATTTCCCAGAAACCCAAATATACCCTTATCACAACGGCTCAGGTCTTTAGAAACTCCCAAGCATGGCCAAGCTCAAGTGCTTTTTCAGCCTCAAGTTTTGCCTTCCAACCTGGAAGCACCATCCCAACCTGGCCTCCAACAGAGCAGGCTCAGCACAGCTCCTCACGTTCCTGGCTGAACCAGGAACAGTGCACCAGCAACAGCAAAGCCTGCTTTCATTTCTCTCCATGCCCTTCTCCCTACAGCCATCAATACAACATGAAGGCTGCCAGGAGGACGATTTTTTTCCCTCTCTGGGTATTTTTAACTGATTACCAATTGAGCAACTTCATTGGCCTGAAACATGTTTCACTGCACAGCTGAAGCAGAGAGTAAGAGGAAGAATGGATGTGGTTTGTCCATGACTGACAACACACTCGTGGTTATTTGGTTTCATTTTCAAAAGCATCTCAGGTATTTATATATTTATATATCCTTTTCAAAAACATTTTAAGATGGGGAATCACTGGCTGAGAAATTTAGACATTTTGCAACGTTTTACTCACAATATGTGTCTATCTGGTATTACTCACATGTATCTTAAAGGTAGGGCAGAGTTCTTATTTTTAAAGATGCTTTTCTTTAAAGATTCCTATTCAAACATTTCTATACAAGCCCCCTATTGCTCCATCTATATAATACAAAGATCTCTGAAAATACCTAAGCCAGATATCTTGAAACACAGACTAAAAATAAGCTTCAAACACTAAGTACCCCTTTGGCTTTACTGTTTTCATTCAAACAGAGCAAACTCATCTGCCACACTGACAGCAGTAGAAGAGCATGCTTTGATCTCAAGCAGCTGTAAAAATCATCCAGGCAACGATCAATTTAGCACTTTATTTTGGTACAGTGTGCCTGTCTTGAAGTGCTAATTTCACCTATTTCCCAAGCCTTTCAATCTGACACCTTTCACCACCGTCACCTTCAATCCAGCAACAAGCACCCCGCGCTTTTCCAGGCTCCTTGTTCTGCCGGGCAAACAAACCCCACGTGGATCCTGAGCACAGCTGGCCCAGCCCAACCCACAGCAGTGTCACAACGTGGAACTGCCACAGCAGAAGGTCCCGACGAGCCCAGCTCTGCCATCCTTACAGCGAGCAAAAGTCTCACTGAAATCACATCAGGTAGGAGAGCACAGGAGAGGGGACAATGGGGCAGCCAACTGTAAGAAGCTTTGGTTTGTTGGTGGTATAGCAGCAAGCAAAGCTCCATTACCCAGCTGGGCTGGAATCAGCCACAGAGGTTCTCTGGATTAATGCTCAAATAGGCAAGGTGCAAAAGCAGTCTTAAAATTCTGCCTGAAGTAACCCAAAATTTCTATATGGGTTTTATTTTCTTCATGCCTTGCTATCGCTTTGTTCCGTACAGATTATTACCACATGGCTCATTTTACCTGCATCAGTGGCAGGATCCCCACCAGAAAGCCTATGAGCTCATTAAAATATGGGCCAGCCTGGAAGGGCAAACATCAAAGAGCAGCAGAGCAATTAGTGTGGCTCATGACTCCTCTGGAACCAAAACCCCAGAACGAGCAGCAGCAGTGACAGTGCTCCTCAGTAACATCTGCAGCCCACCTCAGAACCAAAGCTGTCTGCTCTGGAGAGGCAAAGGAAAGGCCCCAGCCAAGCACAGAGCTCGAGTTTTAACATTCCTCAGAAGGAGCCAAAGTCTCATCCCCTGCAAGGAAACACTTTGGTTTGCTCCAACACAAATAAAATATGAGCTTTTCAATTCAGTTGAGTTCCTGACACAAAACTACACCACAATAATGCAGTATTGGCCTGAAGGGGTCTTTACACTTCCATGGGCAACAGTGTCTGTATAACAGGCACACGGAGAGGCAAACTTTCACCAACCTCTTTTGCTGCTCACCTGTGTAATTAAAGGGGTGTTGTGGCCTCTCCTCACACAACAGGCTATTAGAAAAAGGTGCAAAATGAGACAGTCAACACAGCTGGCTCTTGGGTCACTGCTTTCATTTTGATTTAAAATTCTAATTCTCAGTGCAATTCCCCTTTACCATTGTTGTCATACAACCCCTCACTCTGTTCAAGGAAGGAACAGCAAAGACCTCAAACAACTGGAAAACAAGCCTATCAAAGTTCAATTAGTTACACAGATTTATAAAATAGTTATCCTTTCTTTTCCTACCCTTTCCCAAATATTTGGCACCTGACCTGCAACCTGCCATCAAAGTTCTCCTTGTAAGTACTGCCAGAATGAATTTAAAAGAGCCTAAAGCAAACACAGTATATACAAAAACAAAGAAAGCCTTCCATTTAACATTAGTGTGAGAGACTGAGGCTTTAATGCCACCTTGAGACCTGTGTGACAAGGGAAGCAAGGCACTCCAAACTATGGCTGCTCTCACTCCATTTCTAAAGGTTACCTATTTTCTGGTGTTTAGAACATCCACAGCCACACAAAAACCAGAGGGTTACTGGAAAAATCAATGCTTTGCCCGTGAACTTCTTGGACCTTTGAGTCAACAGCAGATGTAGCACCCTTAGCACTGAATTTACAGTGAAATACAACATAAAATATACTTAAGTTCTGGGTTTCCAGGGCAGAAAAGAGAATAAGCATGAGAACAGGTATGCAAATTAGGGAGGAAATTAAATTTTTCCCCTCATTCATATCTTTCTCAGCTTTTGTACTTCAGCTGCAGTTCCTGAAGGGAATTCACAAAGTTCCAGCATATCTGATGAAGAATGCACCAGATATAGAACAATACAGCAATATTAATTAAATTACTGAAGAACAGGATAAGTCAAGAAGCTGCCTTGAGAAGCAAAGTCAGAAAGCTCGGCATGCAAAATAAACTTATATTCTCTAGCCCCCAAAATATTAGAACGTGGTAAAACATTAAAAACCATGGAAAACAAGGAGGTGGCATGCAGCAAAGACATGAGGTGACTGAAATACCTAAACATAATGTATTTTCTGTTTTATTCCTCTGGCTTCATGCTCAGCCTAACAATAAATCCAGTATGGCTCAATTTAAACACACAACGTTCTGCTTTCCAAGTGTTCATCATTAGCATCTCGGTGTGGGTGAACAGTGGAATTTGTGGCAGAGTTCAGAAGCCTCACAGTGCACTTTGCAGAGCTGGGCTGTGACAAAGAATCCAGCATTCTGGAGGACTTGGAGCCCTTACAGCCTTTGATTTTTTTTTACCTGTACAACTCACCGAGTGCACACTTGTTTCACAAACACACAGTGAGTCCTTGGAAAAGCCTGGAAAACGCTCCAGGACAGTGCTGTGGTTACAGGTGGTCATGCCAGGTGTGCCAGTGTGAGCAGAAGTGACATCCCACTGACACACACGTGGGGAAGGAGCTGAGGTTTCACTTTTCCTGCACCCACCCCACACACACCTGTGTTTTAGCACAGCTTTGGGAAAAAAAAACAGCATATGAGAAAGATCAATTTGGAGATAATACTGTGTCCAATTTCACCCCTCTCCTCACAGATCTCTGGAAGTTGAGTGAATGATGAGAACTGTATGCAAAACCAGGCACCAGACAAGACACAAGAGTTAAACTAATACAATCTTTGTTAACAATCCTTAACAGGTTCATAGTTATTGCCAACATCATTTTGCTTTCAATCTTAATTTGAACTATCTGCTCAGGGGACAAAACTGCAATTTTAGGCTCCTGGAATAAGCAAATGCCCCATCCCAGAAAAGTGTGGCTGGTCCTGGGAAACCAGAGTTTATAAAAGAAATGCTGACACTGCCTTAGCTGGCCCAGCACAGGAATGTCACTGGAATGAACTGACTATGAAGAGTTGGTTCATCCCCACGCTGCAGCTGATGCTCCCCCAGCATCAGGCACTGCTCTGCCCTGGGGAGCTGGGACAGGCAGGACACAGCCCGGGCTGAAGGCTGGGATAAAGGCAGGGATAAAGGCAGGGATAAAGGCAGCGCAGCCAGAGGCTACACAGACTCCAGGGATGATGCTCTCTGTGCTTCTGGAGTCACTCTCTCATTAGGATTCAAACACAAACGGGGAGTTACGCTCACCAGACAACCAGAGAGCTTTAAAATATGCTGTGAAAGAACTGAGAAAAAAGGAGCTACATTCGGTGTGTGCTACAAACACTGCCTGCACTTAGGGCTGCAAAACGAAAGGAAATCCCTATGCCAAGCTCCATTTGTTAATTTGTTTACTGTGTACACAAAAATAAGTTTGCTCAGGTCCTTGACCTTCTAATGTTAAGTAAAGGCCTTTAAAACGAACCCAGCGTTTCTGCAAGTCAATCAGCAGTGGGCAGTCCCTGTAGGTACACGTCTTCTAAGCAGCCAAAAGACTCAGAAATCACATCAAGTTGTGCTTTAACAAAACCTCTAAGTACAACAAAACTGGGAACAGAGCTCAAGCCGTACCTGTACAACAGTACGTATATGCACACATGTTATAAGAACACAGGTTGGCACCACTTGTTCTACAGCTTGTATTCAATCTTTTCCCTCTCCAAACCTCTCCTGAGTACTTTTGCTCCTTCTCCCCTCTCCCCCGAAATGCCTCCATCAGGCAAAACTACACAGACATAAACCACAAAGTTTTCTTCCAGCAGTTCGATTTCCACTTCATTTTTGCTTATGAGTGTTTTTAACCCAACTTAGCACAGTCAGCTCACATTTCATTTTCGCCCTTAACTGACACCATCAGCCCTTAAAACTATCTTCTGGGGATGCTTTAACCGAAACAAACACGTCCTTGACAATAGGAAGGAAAAAAAAATCCAAGAGAAACACCGAGGTTACGGTACATGAACCAAATAAAGATGCCTGTACGCAATGAAATGCCATCTGTTGGGATCCACCTGGAAGCAACAGGCAACAACCGACCCAGCCGGGACGCGGGGAGGGGACGCGGGAGCGCGGCCGGTCCACCCGCGTCAGCCCCGCGGAGCCCGGCACGGCAGGGGGGGGAAGCCGGCGGGCCGGGGACGCGCTCGGCGGGGTCCCGAGGGCACTGACAGAGGTCGCGGCGGGTCTCCCCCGTGCCCCGCCCGCAGCCGGACCGCACGGGCCGGGCCCGGCGCCCCCCGCCTGCCCCGGGGCTCGGCCCGGCCCCGCGGGACCCGGGGCGGCCTCACAGCTCCGCTCCCTCCACCACCGCTCCCACCGGGCAGAGGGGACGGGGGGACACCGCGCCGGGAGGGAGACACGGCGCGGGGGGGGGGGGCGAGGAAGGGACCGGCGGTACCGGGGCGCAGCTGCCGCAGGGCGGGGGGGAGTGGAGCGGGCCTGGGGAGGGCACGGGCAGGGCGAGCCCCGCGGCAGCGCGACCGCACCGACCGCACCTACCCCGGCCAACAACGCCGCCGCCGCCGGAGCCGGGCCTGGGCCTGGGCCGCCGCCCCACGTGACCGCGCGGAGGGGCGGCCCCGCCGGCGCTTCCGGGCGCGGCTCTTCCGGCGGGCGGACAATGCGGTTCCGAGTCGCGGTGCTGGGCTGCGGCGGCGCCTGTAGGTCCCGGCGGGCCGGCGCGGCGAGGGCGGCGGCCGCGGAGCGCGGCTCGGAGCGGCCCTCGGCCCCCGCTGCCCCCGCGGGCC
>JAWWES010000038.1:1556984-1567869 GCA_035583135.1 Lophotriccus pileatus
GGCGGCCCGGCCCGGCCGGGGGCGCGGCGGGGCGCGGGGCCGCCCGGGGGGCGCGGCGGGAGGCCGGGCCCGGCCCGGCGCTGGGACGGCGGCTCACGGCGGGTCTCCTCCCCTCTCTAGGTCCGTAGGCGGAGGTCGGAGCGGCCGCGGGTGCCAGCGCGGGGACGCGGCCCGGCGCTACAGGTACCTGCCCCTTTCTGTCTCTCCCTCCCTGCGCGGGGCCCGGCCCGGCGCGGGCAGCGGCTCCCGCAGGGACAGCGCGGTTGGGTATTGCTTGGGAAAGCTGCGCGGGCTCCCCTCCCGGTGTTAGGACACCCCGCTCCCGCTCACCGGGAAGTGCGTGTGAGCAGCCGGTGCCGCCGCGGCCGGTGGAGGCCGAGGAAGCACGTGCTTCCAGTGGGGAGCCCTGCCCGGCCGGCCGGGAGCGAGCCTTGGGCTGCCACCATCCCGGGAAAGGGGCTTTGGGGCTCGTTTGATGCGCTTGGAGATCAGAGTAGTGGAAACTGAACGTGTGCCAAGGCACAACTTTTTAGTGTTCAGTTTCTCACGATGCGACTCTTGCGGTCTGCCAGGGACAGGCTGAGTGGCTGCAGTAGCTGTGTCTGGTTAACAGCTGCAAACCGAAACAACTCTGATTACTGAGAGGTGCTTCTAAAAACGTGGTTTTTTGGGGTTCTTCTTTGAACCCTTGTCTTGTGTGGACATGCATTTCACTGGGCACGATGCCATTCCTGTGTGCACACCCAGCTGATACTTCATGCCCCAAGAGAGCAGTATCTGCTTTTATCTATAAACTTCAAAGCTTCCTTTCGAGCTTTATGTGGTGTTTGTAATAGTTGGGAGGTGTAAGTTTTGCTTTGTTTTGTAATTTTATCTCACCAAATCTTGCATCATTTAGTCTCCTGTGATTTCTTCACTTCCTGCAATCCCAGTGCTTTGGCAGGGTTGTGTGAACAGTGTTTCATCAAGAATCAGTGTAGTCTTATAAATTCTTGAAAGAACTGCTGAAAGACAAAATAGTGATACGTGTTTAGGGGAGATGTTCTTCATTCCAAGTACTATCAAACAAGAACAAATTTCCTAGGGAAGTGATCTTCCAAGGAAGAACACAAGAAATAAAACTTCCCTTGTTCCCCAGGTATTGAAAACAGAGAGCCTAGAAAGGGCCATACTGAAGATTTTTTTCCTGTGAAAAATCTTGCTAAAAATACATGGCTTCCCTTTAAATTCCAGGAGAATTAGGAGAATTCTGTCATAGCACCTCTACTTTTTATTCAGGCTTCATTAAGTTAAAAACAGGTAAAAATTATTGTAAGGCAAGATATAAACTTGATTTTTTTTTTTATTTTACTTGTAACAGACTTCAGTGTGTATTTAGGAAACAACATCTGATAAACACCCACTTTATGTTATTACTTTAAATCTTTCTAACCCGCCTTTTGGAAAACAAAAAAGTTCTTATTGTTTTTTCTTGCTGCTTTTCCTCAGGTGTGCCAAAATGTCAGAAAGATCGGATATTCTTCACTTCAAGTTTGACAACTATGGAGATTCAATGTTACAGAAAATGAACAAACTGAGGGAAGAAAACAAATTTTGTGATGTTGTGGTCCATATAGATGATATTGAGGTTCACGGGCATAAAATTGTCTTTGCTGCTGGCTCTCCCTTTTTAAGAGATCAGTTCTTACTGAACGACTCCAGAGATGTGAAGATCTCTATCCTGCAGAGTTCGGAAGTGGGGAGGCAGCTGCTTCTCTCTTGCTACAGTGGCATCCTGGAGTTCCCTGAGATGGAGCTGGTGAACTACCTGACTGCTGCGAGCTTTCTGCAGATGAGCCACATCGTGGAACGGTGCACCCAGGCCCTCTGGAAGTTCATCAAACCGAAGCAGCCGCTGGAGAGCAAAGAGTGCGAACAGCAAAGTGACTCCTCGGAGCTGAAGGAACATCAGGGAGATGACGACTCTCTGCAGCAAGACTCGCCTTGTATCCAGCCCTCAGAAGACAGCATGGACATGGAGGATAGCGATATTCAGATCATCAAGGTGGAGTCCATCGGGGAGGTGACAGAAGTTAGGAATAAGAAGGACCAGAACCAGTTTATTTCTTCCGAACAAACTGCCCTGCATTCCTCAGAGCCTCAACACTTTGTTATCAACTCCACTGTTGAAAACAGAGCGAGTGAAATAGAGCAAAACCACCTCCACAACTATGCCCTTTCCTATGCCGGCAGCGATAACATCGTTCTGGCCTCTAAAGATATGTTTGGGCCCAACAACCGAGGGATAGACAAAGGCCTCCAGTGGCACCACCAGTGTCCAAAGTGCACGAGAGTATTTCGGCATCTGGAAAACTATGCTAATCACTTAAAGATGCATAAACTATTTATGTGTCTGCTCTGTGGCAAGACATTCACTCAGAAGGGCAACCTCCACCGGCACATGAGAGTGCACGCAGGCATCAAACCATTCCAATGTAAGATCTGTGGGAAAACGTTCTCTCAGAAATGCTCCTTACAGGACCACCTCAACCTGCACAGTGGGGACAAGCCCCATAAGTGTAACTACTGTGACATGGTTTTCGCCCATAAACCCGTTCTGAGGAAACACCTTAAACAGCTGCACGGTAAAAATAGCTTTGACAATGCCAATGAGAGGAACGTGCAAGACATAACGGTGGACTTCGACTCGTTCACGTGCAGCGCTGCTACAGACAGTAAGGTCTGTCAGCAGGCTGATGCCAGCCAGGTACTGGATGCAGGGAAGCTGCCTCAGGCTGTGCTCAGTTTAAGAAACGATAGTACCTGCGTCAATTAAGCAATTAAAACCCACCCCGTGCAGGGATCGTGACTGAGAGGAGCAAACCGTTGGTTTGGGTTCTTCCCCAGACTAGTGGTGTGCCCCGAAAGGCTACGGATGGTTGGATTGCAAAACCTGGCAGGTCTTCATCCATCATTCTTAGTCTTACTTGATACTTTCTGTGAATAGCAATCCTCCTTCAGGTTTCTGTCTGTGTCTCTACTGTGGATTATGGGGTTAATTATTTCATTTCTCTCTGATTAGGAGACTCAAGACTAACACCTTTTGAAAGACTGTTGCTGTGGGCTGCAAGTAAACCATCTGCTGTACAGTTAGAGCCTCTCTGTGTCTGGGCAGATGGAGGAAAGAGCAAGGAGGACAAGTCTGTGAGAGAAGCTGATTTTTTTTTTTTTTTTAAAGCACTGGATAACTGAAAACACTCCATATACTTAAATTTAAGCTTACCTCTTAAAATTACCTTTTTCTGATCTTACCCCTAGACTCCTACAGTTAAAATGAAGTATTTTTGTGTCACTTTTTTGCCCTTTCTAAAGTTATTTCAAGAAACTTCTGCTGCCAATCAATGCTCTCTTAATAGCTCTCAGGGTTTTTAACCTCAACATGCATTATGAAAAGATGGAAACCCTAAATGATTTGGCAGGGTTAGCTGATCATTGCATAGAGCTGTTCAAACTGAGGATAAACTGCAGCTCTGGAATGTGAGAGGCTGGTGCCTGGGGTGCAAATATGACCCATTTCTTATGCTGGCATACCTGGGATTTTTAAAGGGCACTCACCAGTGCATGTACTGAGACAAGCTAAACACTTCAAAGCTAAAAATTATCATCCATCTTCCATAAGTTTTGCAGCACAAACCACAACATCTGTTGGGTTTAAAGCAAAGCTGGAGTGGAGAAATACTGCTTTTTGACACTGTGAAAAGAATCTGTTTTTAAAGCTGCAATGTATAACAACTCCATGCTTTTTTTTTTTCCTTTTTATCCCCCCTTTAGTTCTTGTATGTCTCTCCTTGATGTTTAATAAGGGCCACATGTCAGTTAACTTGAAACAAAAATACCTGCTATAAGAACTTAAGCAACGTAAAGTTTTTTGATTTCTTGGACATTTTTTTGAAGTGACCTGCAGAGTTCGTGACCATTAGTGTTTCACAGAGCCTAGGATGAGGTATAGGTAGCACAATTTCTGTAGGTTAATATATCAGCTATGGACTGTACTCAGCAATACCTCTTGTATTACCGCCTTAACCATCCGATGTAGCGGGAATGGCATGTTCATTGGGATTCTGGGATTACACTGTATTGCTTCTCAAAAGTGCCGTGGAATTATCCGCATCCCAGTCGGGCTGAAAGCAGCTTAATGTATCTGAGGCACACCATTCCCAGTAGAACAGCACTCTTAGTACACTGAAGTGTAGCACAGGCTAATAATCGAGTGGCTGATCCTCGGCAGAGAACCGCTGTTTGTGTTTGGAATAAGGATTTCTTCCAGGGCAGCTCTTTTTCCACAGGGTTTGCCACGAGGCTGAGATTATGCTTCCTACCTAAACGTAGCACTGTCGGTGTGTTTGAATGAGGGGTGGGGGTGAAAGGCTGCTATTGTGTGGTTAACAAAGCTAAACAGGTATGACCAAAGGTGTGTTCGAGCAAAAAGTGTTTCTCGTATGTCATTATCAGAAGTTGGTCTTGCTCCTCAGTTCTGTGTGTGTAGAAGCCAGGATTTCCTTACACAGACAGTTCACTGATGGACGATAAAACGTGATGATGTTGCAGAAAGTTTCCAGAAATCCACATACTTTGAAGTAGAAAAGGAAGGTGATTCTATGAATCGGTTTTTGCAATTGAGTTCTTGAACTACTGTACTTGACTGTTACACGAACTCTTACATGGACAGCGATGAAGTAAGCAATGGAAATGGCATCAGGGCATTCATCTTTCAAGTTGTAGCAAATATATTTAGGCCTAAAGTCTAACTATATGAAACTTTTTAAAATTATTGTTCAGGTTCCTGGGGCAGAAAATAGGTTTTCATGGGAAGAACTGTTTTTCCTCTTAAAGCCACCTGCTTTCAGAATTGCTTTGAGCTAAATTTGACCATGACGGTTGCATCTGACACTTGCATTCTGCAAACATTTGGATAATCTTATTCACTGTATGGAAAAAGTTACAGCACTAACGTCAAGATGAAGATAGACATGGAGAACAGGAGCTTGCAGAGCCAGGTCAACGTGCTGGAAGGTACTGGTGAACAATCCAACCCCATACGAATATGGACATGAAAAAGGAAATGGTCTTCTGCCAGAGAAAGGAATAAAACTGTACAAATGCTAGAAAGTGGCAGCAAAATGAACAGTATTCAAAGTTTTGTCTATCTGGGAAGTATTGGTTTTTTGTGGATTTATGAAGCTGTAATATTACTGTAAGGAAAATACAGCTTGTTGAAGTAGCTGTGGGTGATCTGTAGCTGATATGAAGAAACAAGGAGTTTCCTAAGAAACAACAAAAAGTTATTTGGGCAAGATGTATAGGTTTTTAATCCACCCTGTGCTGTGGTGATTTGAATGTCTGAGAAGGCCAAGACTGCTGGTGGTTCAGTTAAAGGCTGCTGTTGTCATTTGCAAAAAGCAGAAATGCAGAAGACTTTGGTGAATGAAAATGGACACATCTGTTGGATGAAAAGTGACTTCTACTAAGGTCTGTGCTTTCGGCCTGGCCAAAGGGTGCAGACCAAAAGATTTATGCAGGAGGTGGCTGCATGACTCCAGAAACACAGGAGATCTAAGGGCACTGGTGGTAGAGTTCATCTAAGATTTGCCCCTATATGGAAAGAGAAGTGAAGAGTATAGAAGAGGTACTAGAAAAGAAAAATGTGGCTAATGCTTCTTCTCTGAATTACAGATCCAAATGGAGTGAGAATTACTATAAATGGAATACGCAGAGGCAGCTCGGTTATAGAAGATGAACTTAATTGTCCATGTATGTAAAATGTTGTCTTCATTGCAATGTCCCGAGTAGTGAAAGACTAGATCCATTGGTTGTTGCTACTGATGCTGCATATTCAGATGAGGACTATGGCAGTTATCATAATCTGTGTGTTACTGTGTAGAATACTATTTGCTGGTAAGTGGATAGTCTCACAAGTTAATGTGCTGTACAACTTCCTGCATATCCTAAAAATAACTGAAGTCTATTACAAAAGTATTTTAATAACTCCTCAATATATTAGGATTTTTTTTTTATGTTGGCATTTTATTTATTTATTTTATATAGAAGAAGGAATTCTTAGAACTCTTAGGTTTGCCAGAGGTTTGGGCTCACCACTTCTCTGAGTGGTTGTAGCTTGTGTAGCACGTGTTTCTGTAGCGCCCACTGCAGCTGCACAGCCTCCTGCATAGATCAGGGACGAGTGTTTCCTTAATTTATTTTTCTTTTAGAACACAGGTTTTGCAAGTTAGTTACTGATAAAACTGAAGTGTCAGTCTTTTTCTCCCCTGGCTTTTTGGCAAAACTTAGCTGCCGCTGAACTGTTGTTGAAATAACTGAAAAATGAATTGTGTGGGGCTGATTTTGGTTCTGGAGTCATTGGGAGGAGTAAAGGCAAGGAGGGAGAATCAAAATGTGATACAAACCGAAACTGCTGAGAGAATTCTAAAGTCATGCTAAATGTTGATTTTTTTTAAAGAGGGGGGAAACAGTGGTGCCTCCTGACTTGGCAAGGGGTGAGAAGGGAGGACATTTTTCCTTTGAGATTGTATAATCGATGGACTGAGCATTAGCTACCTCTTCAGTGACTGGGCAAAAGTCTTACACTACGTGTGATAACCAAAGCAGGCGGGGAGCAGCCAGCAGCTCGTGCGGGCAGCGGTTCTCCGTTCTCCCGGCACGTCCCGGCCGGTGGCGAGGAGGAGCCCCGGCCGCCGCCCCCCGGGATGCCTTACGGGGGCCGACGCGTCGCTACCTCTCCCGGTGCCGGTGCGGTGTCCCCCGGCGGCAGCCGCTGTAGCAGTGCCAAGTCTTCTAATAAACGTGCTGCTAACTCTGTGCCGCCGCCTCTCCTTTGCAGCGCGGGCACGGCGCGCCGGGGGCGGGCGGGCGGAAGGGGCGGGCGGCGAAGCGGTTCCGGGGCGCTGCGGCACCGGCGGAGGGCTGCGGGGACCGGCGGGTGAGCGGGGCGCGGCGGGCGGGCCGGGAGCCCCGGACGGCGGGCCCTGAGCCCCGGACGGCGGGCCGGGAGCCCCGGAGGGCGGGCACGGGCGGGCAGCGCCCGGGGGAGTCGCTCCGGCGGCGGCCGCGGGTCCCGCCATGGCGGCGGACTCGGAGGTGCTGCACTTCCAGTTCGAGCAGCAGGGCGATGCCGTGCTGCAGAAGATGAACCTCCTGCGGCAGCAGAACCTCTTCTGCGACGTGTCCATCTACATCAACGACACGGAGTTCCAGGGGCACAAGGTGATCTTCGCCGCCTGCTCCACCTTCATGCGGGACCAGTTCCTGCTCAACCAGTCCCGGCAGGTGCGGATCACCATCCTGCAGAGCGCAGAGGTGGGAAGGAAGCTGCTGCTGTCCTGCTACACGGGCGCGCTGGAAGTCAAGAAGAAGGAGCTGCTGAAGTACCTGACGGCCGCGAGTTACCTGCAGATGGTTCACATCGTGGAGAAGTGCACCGAGGCTTTGTCCAAGTACTTGGAGATCGATGCCTCCATGGAGAGCTGTGCCCAGGCTGCAGAGGGGTGCCACTCCTCAGATGCTGAACTGAGGAATGGGGATGAGGCTTTAGATAAAGACTGTGAAATAATTGAGATCTCTGAAGACGGCCCAGAGAATGAAGAATGCCCGGTGAAGCAGGAGGAGGGGGATGGCCCACGGCCCGTGGCACAGAGTTTGGTGTCAGAAAGGAAGGACACAAAATCCCCAGAAATATCAACAGTGGAAATCGGGTATAAGGACGATGAAATCTGTATCTTCAGAATGGATTCCATTAGTGTAGCAAATGTAGAAAACGATCATTTTCCTCAGCCTTGCACTTCCTCTAAAACAAATTTGTATTTCCCAGAAACCCAGCACTCTTTGATAAACTCTACAGTTGAAAGCAGAAATACAGAAATGTCAGGAAATCACTTCCAGGCTTTTGTCAGTGACAACCCAGAAGGAACTTCCAGTGGGGTGAACGGGTTCCAGAGCCTGGAGGATTCTGGCAGCTCGTGGCGGCACCAGTGTCCCAAGTGTCCGAGGGGGTTCCTGCACCTCGAGAACTACCTCAGGCATCTCAAAATGCACAAACTCTTCCTGTGTTTGCAGTGCGGCAAAACGTTTACGCAGAAGAAGAATCTCAACAGACACATCCGGGGGCACATGGGGATCCGGCCCTTCCAGTGCATGGTGTGCCTGAAGACTTTCACCGCCAAGAGCACGCTCCAGGACCACCTCAACATCCACAGCGGGGACAGGCCCTACAAGTGCCACTGCTGCGACATGGACTTCAAACACAAGTCTGCTCTCAAAAAGCATTTGACTTCCGTTCACGGGAGGGGCAGCGGCGAAAAACCAAACCTGAACGCTATTACAAAGGTTAAAATAGACTATGATTGACAGCTGGGTGGCTGTGGAGTCAGGCTCCACAGAAAGCTCCTGGCTAGTGAAATTCTAGATGCAATTCCAGCTCCGGATGCCCGTGTAACGGAGAGAAGCACAAACAGGTGACTGGTGATCCAAGACAGGCCTTGGAGCAGCAAACTTGGCTGTTCACTTAAGGTTGCTGCCAGTGAAAAAAAAAAAAAGGTGTTTCCTAACTGAAAGTAAACTGCAAATGATGGGAAATTATTTCATGCTTCTATTATTCTGAGCATGTTCTGATCCCCCCCAGTGATGGTTTACATTCCTGGTTTCAAGGGCAGGCACCTCTGACTTTCAGACTATTACTGATATTGCAATAAGCTGAAGCCTGAGCCATGGTGTTGGTGACAACAGCTGAGGGAAGGGGGTGTTTGTGTTTATTCAGTCCCATCCAGTTCATGGATCATTTATGGTGAAATCATCTCCTTCCTTGCCCAAACTTTGCTAGATCTTTCAACAGAAAGAAGGTGTGTTTTCATACCCAAATCTGTGATGTTTAAGAAAGGACACAGAACAAAAACTTCCTTACAAGGAAGCTTTCGAATCACCTCTTGCAAATAGAGAATTGGTAAAAGAGAAGTAAGCAAACAGCTCATTTGTAACTGGATAGTCCCACAAGAAGGACTTGCTTTTGGTTTAAGTTCTGAATTTTTATAAACTTTCTTCTAATAGTGGTTTCTTTCTGTCACACCAGTGCTTTGCAGCTGTACTTGAGTAATTTCAATTAAGTTTAGTCCTGTTTATTGAGTTGTAACATTTGCCCTCATTTTTTACAGATGTTAGATGCATACACTCATGTGGAGTTCAGCTGTGTGCTGTTGGGTAACCACAGTTTTAACAGTCATTTTGAAAATTAGCAGCGGCTTAGACATAGGGATCTCATACTCTGATTCTGTGGCACGGTAACACAGTAAGGATGTGTGTTTGCATAGGTGTGTTTGTGCTCTGTCAAAGCTCATTTTGCTTTCATTATGATCGTTGAGAGCCCTGCGATGCAGAGTCTGTATCCTGAACGTGTCTTTGACTTGGTACATGTTTCTTCCACTTAATGTGATATGAATAAAGAGTTAATTCAGTTGTTAATATGAGATGATGGTACTTACAATTAGCAAAAAGCAGTAGTTCTTTCTCCTGACTGTATCACACTTTCCTTCAGGTTTCAGAAGTGCTGTTACAAGTTCTTGCTCCGAGTCCAGAAGTCTGGCCCGAGTGCTTCAGAGTCTGGCTGGTTCTAAAATCCAAGACACTAGTTTTTAATGTCAGTTCACAGGTTTTACTTTCCTCCCCTGTGTCTGTGAGTGCACCAGCCACTGTCTGGGGTTTTACTGATCAGCTGCATGAGGGACTGGGAGTGTCCAGTGTCTGCCGTGCTCTGTTCTGTTACTGACTGTTACAGGCATGGTCAGGTGTTCCTGTGGGTATTTCCCTCGTGGGCACTTCCCTGTGTGCCAAAGGCTGATCTTTTGAGGCGCATCTTCTGTGGGAGCAGACTGCAAGTTATTTTGGTCATGCATGTAAACATGAGAGGGAGTTGTGTTGTGTGACAGGCCACCAGCATGTTCTGTTCAGTGGCTGCAGTGTCTCAGTGACCTTTGTGAACGAACCCTGGTCTTGTGCACATGTTCACATTCAAGGTGTTTCCTCTCCCCTGTCTGTACATGTAACATGTCCTGTCATAACACAATAAACAAAATGCAAACAAGGCACTGTTTCAGAAATACATCTCCTTTCTTCTGATCCCAGTTAACAATCCTGTGCATACCTTAATACTTAGTATTTGGGCTTTGCTATGGTGAGTAAACAAGATGTGAACAAAACACGGTGTTCCAGTGGCAGTCATTTAGTAACGCGTTGCTCTGCCCTCCAGAGGGGTCTGTGTGACCCACTTGTGCCATGAACTCTTCCCCCTCCGGAATGGCAGCTCTCCACTGTCGCTTTGGCTAAGAAACCGTCGATCTCTGAGTGCCCAGAGGAGGAAGGTGCATCCAGGTTGCTCCGGGGGGGTGCCGGAATGGAGCCGGAGCCCCCCCCCCCCGCTCCCGGTGCTCCCCACACGGCTCTGGGCCCGCCGGCCTGGCCGGTCCCGGCCCCCGCCTCCTCGGCAGTGATAAACGACGTGCGCCAGAGCCCACCTGCACTCCTCTCATCCTCCTGAGCGCCAGCGATAGCAAAGTTGTTAATTAAAAATTAAAAAGCACAACAAACAACCGGCACGGGCGGCCGCGGAGCGCTCTGAGGCGACGCTGAGCAAGGCGCGCCGCCAGGGGGCGCTGGCGGCGGCGGGCGGCGCTCTTGCCACGCCCTCTCTATGTCCGCCGCTTCCCCCCCTTGGCGGAGAGGCTCTTCCGGTGCGGGGCGGGTCTGCGCCGCCGTCTCTGTGGTAACTCCCCGGCCGGGCGCGGTCACGTGCGCGCGCGCGCGGGCGTGCTCTCGCGAGAGCGGCGGGCGGGGCGTGGCGGCG
>JAWWES010000038.1:1568849-1634039 GCA_035583135.1 Lophotriccus pileatus
CCCCCCCCTCCTCCCCGCCCGCCGCGCTCCCGGTGCTTCCTCCGCCTCCTCCCGGCGCTGCGGGAGCGCGGCCCGGCCGGGCCCGCCCGGTTGCGGAGCGCGGGGGTGTCGGCGGGCGGCGGGGCCCGGCAGGCCGCGGGGCCGGCCCGGGGACACCGGCAGCCATTTGGTGGCGGCCCCGAAATGACGGCGGGGGCCCGGCCCGGTGCGAGAGCGGGGCCGGGCGCTGCTGACAGCGGCCTGCGGGGGCACCGGGGCTGCGGGAACACTCACGGCACCGGCGGGCGGGGGGGACAGGCCCGAGGGCTGCAGGCACCGAGTCACGGTTGAAGTGTTTTAAAAAAACCAAAGGGCTGAGCAGGAGAAGCGTGTGCAGGTTGTGCTGATGCTCGAGGTGTCCAGTTCAGTGCAGAAGTCAGCACAAAGCACAGCGAGGGCAGAGAGTGGTGGGAGAGTGATGAGTGCTCAGTTCAGGGTTCAGAGGGGAATGGCGTGGAGCTGGAATGAGAGAAAATAATGACAAAGTTTAGGCAGGCAACCAGGACAATTTCTGATCCAGGCCTGTTCACTTCCATGCAAACTTAGCATGTTGTTTGGGTTTAATTGTAATTCCTGTAGCTTTCCCCAAGAAAAGGTTTCTTATTAAATCATGTTTCTGTCTTGTGTGAGGTTGTGACCATTTCTCTAAAAAATATTCTATTCTAACAGATTGTAATGTCGGTGCTTGAGATATCCCAAAGTAAACTCCTAATCTTGGGTGTTGATCTCATTTATTTAAGGCTTTGTTGATTTACAATAGATAAGATACTTCAGATATCCAGAGGGTAAGAGTAGCATTTGTTAGGAGTGTTATATATTCCATTTGGTAATATTTTGTAAACCTTTATTGGGATAAATGAAAGGGGTCTCCTTGCTGACTGGACAGCCCTAAGGAAAGGAAAAATAATACATCCATGGGCATATTAAGGCATTCTGTATAACCTTTAAAAAGGTTTCCCAGCTCCTGTGGAGCCCTGTGTTTTCTTGCCTACATCTCAGAATGAAATAAGCATTTAATTACAATTATTGAAAAATGTTAGAATACAGAATTTCTCTCTTGTAAAATATATAGGTTAAAGATGGAGGTCACGCTTTTAAAAAACAAAAAGCTTGGGGAACTGAACCGTACATGGGAGTCCTTAATGTGTGAAAATATTACTGGAGAGTCAGGAATTCTGCAGCGTATCTCGTCGTGAAGTAACTGTGTCAAAATAGATTCCCTTTTTCTGCATTCAGAGGGAGTTCAGCTGATTTTGGTGGCAAAGAAAATTTTTCATTTGTTTGCCCTTCAGTTAGTCCTGAAAAGTCAATACTGATACAGGAGCTGAATTGGTGTCGGGCTGGTGGCAAGGACAGGCTCCCCTTTCAGTGACACCTACAACACACAAGCAAAAACCCACAGTGGCATTACATAAGTATTTAGGAAACTTTTAAAGTCCAGTGACGGAATTTCTGGTGGCAGCACCTGAGCAGGTGTGAAATGGTGAGGATGCACCGACCCTGGGGTTGGTTTCGGGGGAGTTACCTCTGACCTGAGTGAACGTTGGCAGTCACTGGCAGCCACGAGCTTAAATTTATATTAGTGAACTGTTCATAGGCATTGTTCTCTAAAACACCACATGTTTTAAGGAGAGCTCCAGGAGCATCTGGACAATGCTCTTGGTCATGTGGTTCAGTGCCAGGTACTTCTGAGAGAAGCAGAGTTAGACCCGATGAGCCTTATGTGTCCCTTCCAGCTCAAGATACTCTAATTATAGTATGTCCCCCAGATTTCTCTTGGTAACTTTCCTGGGATTTGAATTGGGCTGTGGATACTCCCAGTAGCATTAATGTTCAGTGAAAACGTGGTGTTGAAATACTGTGTTTAGTGGTCATTAAAGACATTATATAGAGAATTTGCACGTGATACAAAGAGATTTACATGTGACAGATATTATGGAGTGTGGAAATAAGCAAGTCTGCTCTTTAAAGAGGATTTATTTTAATTTCAGGCCATCATAGCTGAATGATGCAAAGCTGTTACGGGGATGGCCCTTTCTTAAGCCTTTAATGAAGCTACTTTTTAGATCTATAGATGATGGCTGTTGAAGAGAAATTAATAAAAGATTCTAGGCCTTCCAGCCAATAATTTCACAGTGATAATTTGATTACATGGACATTTAAGTTTTTGATCCAGTCAGAATGCTTTCAGAAATACAAAACTTAGGAAGGAAAGCTTGAAAAAGCTGCCTGCTTGTAGTGCAAACAGACCATTAATCTGCATCAATGAAAAATTGTAATGGAGATCACTTTAAACAAGACAAGGAAATACCATGATCTCTAGCATTAAGAGCAAGCCAGTATCAAGAACTCTTTAATTTAGTGATTAAAAATCAATTGAATTCTAAGATTTAGGCTTAAATCCACAGTGAGATTGCAATTGAACCTTGGTTGTGAAAATGCTGTATAATTTCACGTTTTCTGAGATCTTCCTTCATCTGTAGAGCAGAATTCCCTTTGCTCAGCACTGACAGAGTTATTCCATGTCTCATTTGTATCCAAGCTGTGCTTGTTCCTGTTCCCTTTGCCCATGGCCTGCAGAGGCCCTGAGCAGAGCAGAGCTAACGTGGAGCTGTGGGGAAGGGAGTTAAGCCTGCAACCCTTCCTCTGACAGGGCATGGAACTTGGCCTGTCTCGCATTTTGGCAAATGCCCTGACTGAGCAGTGTGGGAGAGGAACAGCCTGACAGAACACCCTGATCACCTAAGCTTGGTATCTTCAGGAAATCAGAATTAAATGATGTTTATCATGTCCAAAGGGGGTTGAGTAAGCACAGTGACTTAGATTAGTTGTAGAGAATGCCTTGGCATTCTTGGCTGAAAGTTATTGTAAAATAGTCTTACAACTTCCATCATCTGTAAATGGTACAGCAGTTTGAGGAAGGTTTTGAGGTTTCACCTATCTTCCCTTCCACCCCACCTTCCAATTTCATCACATATTCTGTTCTAAAATGAGAAAATCATGGTTACTCTGCTCCATTGCAGCCATTACTGCAATGGGAAAATACTACTGGATTAAAAACACAAAATTACTGAGCTGTACTGGGTTTTACCATTACATAATGTCTGAACTTGGGCTTGTCCGTTTCTCAGTTTGTCATCTGAAGCTTTGCTTCTGATAGTAATACTGTAAAACTTCCTGTAACTTCAGTGTGTAATGATCTCTGAAGTAGCAACTGCCGTGTCTTTTCAGACTGTTTGCCTTGTATGTTTGACCAGTTTCTGTATCAGCCATTTCTTTGGGATTTTTTTTTTGCAGGGTGCTTCTACTTTGACAGGGAAGAGAAGCCCTGTGTATGTGTAGAGCTAGAGAGCACATCTGCCAGAGTGAACAGATCAAGGTTAATTGTTCTAACAGAGTGTACTGCCTGTTAAAAACAAAATCCATGGGGTTTCTAGTTTACCACCTTCTTGCTCTCCTTGTGTTTGCTCAGTTTAGAGCACTGGAGCAATTTGTTCTTCAAAAGGACATCCCTGAAATACATTGTTTCTGACAAGGAGCAAGAATCTATTAAACTTGGCTTACGCTTTCTGCAGAAGTTGACACAGTAATTAGGAGATGTGAGATTGTTTTCCTAACACGCTGGGGCGCAAGAATGGCAGGAGAGCTGGCAGCTCAACGGAGTATGGAGATTCCTCCCTCTACGGCTGCTTGAAGTTTGGGGAGTCAAGAGCCTTTTCCCAGCTGTTTGCTGATATAATTAGATTTTTTTCCTGTCAAGAAATCTGAAGGTCAACACATGCTCAGTAGAATCTGTCATTTGGGATGATTAAACACCCAGAGATAGGTCTTTAAAATCCGATGGTGCACACTTGGAGGATCTGTTGTGTTCATTTCTATGCTGGTCAGGAAAACAACTGTATTTTAAATGCTTGTAGACAGAGAGGTGTGCTTTCTTCAAGTCTCTGAAGCACCTGTGGAAACAGAGCGTGGGTACTGTTGGAGAGCACAGATCCCTGCGTTTGAGATAATTAATGAGCAGTGTGGACATAGAGCCTGTTTATTAGCAGCTCGTTAGTGACATACCAGCAGTTGAGCTCTCCCTGTGCCAGCCTCTTCCTAAACTTTTCCCCCTGTGAGTCATGACAGTCACACACTCAGAGTGCTCTGGTTTGTGCTGTTACCGGTGTCCTGCAGTCAGATGGGTGAAGAAACAGCAACATCACCCCTAGGTCAGCAGTGTGTTGGTATCTTAATGTTTCTGGCACCGCTGCAAAGAGCTTTGAGGAAGGTGTTCTCTGCGAGGCTTTGCAGCTCAGTGCGTCTCTAGTCTTGCTGTTTTGGTCGGGAAGCAGATGTGCTAAAGGAGATGGTGGGATTCTTTATAGAGGAATCAAAAATCTTGCTAGGCATGTTGGCTCACTCTTTGGTTTTGCTTTTACTTGTTTGGCTTTTGAATTTCCTTGGTTAAAAGACATATGTAGCAATAGCATATTAAAGACGACTGCGTTTGTTCATCCCTGCAAGAGCTTTGGTTGTGCTTTCCTAGGAGCTGGATGAAAATCTGATTTGTCCAATACATGTGAATATTCTGGCTTGTGTTGAAAGTTTAACCTCAGCAGGTTGGTTTTGAAGGGACAGGTTCAACTTTCAGTTTGGTGTGTTTTACACTTACTATGGGAATTCATCTGGGGGGAAAATCACTGCATAATATTGAAAAGCTCGCTGAGATAAGGACATCTTGTACAAGGATCCTGTTACTTAAAGGGCACTGAATGTTCATAGTACTAAATAGGATTTCTAAACAGATGGTCATAATTAACATAAAATACATCCACAGATAAGAGTCTATTTAGTGTTCTAGTAATTATTTCAATGGTCTGATACTTTAGCATTAATTAAACCATAGCACAGCCAACAATGGAATTGCAATAAGGAGTTCCCGAATTCAAACACGGAGGGGTGATCTTGGCTTCCTCAGAACAATTACCTTTTTTCTGTCATCAGAGGGAAAAAAATAGAATGCTAAACACATAATTAAAACATTTCTCTATTTGCATTTGTAACAAGCTGCTGGGACAAGCTTGTTCCTAGCCTTGAAGTGACCTAACTGGTCTGTAGGTTGCCCAGAGAGTCACCATGGTGGCACATCGTGACCCAGGGTGGGGCTGTGCCACAGCGAGGTGGAGCTCTGGGTTTTGATGAACTCCTTAGGCCTGGCACCTTTTCCAAGAACATGAGTTATATAAGGTGGCATGGCTCAGAACAATCTCTATAAATCCATATCTTCTTTGAAATACAATGTAAAGAACTTGTTTGGCACAATTGCACAGAGAGATTGTTTAAGAGACTAAATAGCAAGCCAACTGAAGGTACTGCCCCTGAGTATTCCAATGGTTTCTTGAGAGAAGATGGGGAATCATAAAACTAAAAATTAATCTCTCATTCTTTTAGTGTTTCCTTATGATTCTTAATTTATTTGTTGCAGAAAGAGAACATGCTTTTTAAAAAAAGCAAAGCTGGTTTTAGTTTGATGTCTGATTAAGTGTGGATAAGATCTGCAGAAGGAAGATGTTGTTCTACTTCAAATGAAAATAAGATTTTAACTCCACCAAAAAAAACCACCCAAAACCCAATCTTTAATGCCATTTATTGTGAATAGGTTCAATTTCTGGTAGTCTGCATTAATTTAGTTCATGAGCCTTTTTTGGTACAGTTGTTAAAATAATACAGAGTTGGGGTTTATGAGTACTTCAACATAAGGATTTGATTTTGTGTAATACTGAAATTGTGGGCTATTTATTTTAATTAAAAATCATTCTAAATTGCCAGAAAGCATGTTTTAAATACTCTGTTATTCACTTACAGCTGCCAAAACATAGTACAGTGAAATAATGGTCTGCTAGCCTGCTAAAAAAGAGTCCAGCTTCCACAATGCCTGTGCAGGCAGCTCAGTGGACAGAATTTCTGTCCTGCCCAATCTGCTACAACGAGTTTGATGAGAATGTGCACAAACCCATCAGCTTAGGCTGCTCTCACACCGTGTGTAAGACCTGCCTGAACAAGCTCCATCGCAAGGCATGTCCTTTCGACCAGACCGCCATCAACACCGACATCGACGTGCTTCCTGTCAACTTCGCACTCCTCCAGCTGGTTGGAGCCCAGGTAGGGGTTCAGCAGCTCTCTGTGTTGCCACTTTGTGTTGTTACCATTCATGTGCCACTTGCAATACGTGTTGTCATCTGTTCCCCCTCGTTTTAGCCCAAACATTGGAAAGATTTAATTTTGCAAGATTTAGAAGGCCATACATGGTCTGAAAGCAACCACACCATTTTCAGGACAGTCTTCTCATAAAACCATGACAGGTTCTAGTTGTAACCTGAATTCTGATTTAAAAGGGCTCTTGAACTGTGGCTGGAGAAAAATCCCTGTTGGGAAACAGACAGTTTTGTGTCCCAGTTGTCATTAGAAGAGTGAACCTGCAGATTGCACTCAGTCATCGTAGTCCTGCAAGAAATCCCCTTTCTACATGTCACATCGTGGAAAGTGGCTGTTTAACCATGTTCCAGCAGTGTGTGTGTGTAATTTTTTTTAAAATATGCCTGCTGATGGTTTTTCAGTGGCGTTTGCAGACACTGGCTAATCAGGCCAGGAATGTTCCCTGTGCTGTCTCGTAGCAGTGGCAAAACAGTGATTATATAATCAGTACTGCGCTTTATGGAGACTAAATAAGTCTGTTCCCCTTGTGCTGATTCATGTGCTTTTTCATGTTGCTCTCACTCCAGCACCTCGGTGATGCAGGAAGAAGATGCTTTTTACTTTGCTTTTTAGTGTCCTATCCTATGCCTTGACACAGCTATTGGTAATAACACTGTGTCAGAGTGGTTTTGTTTCTCAAGTTCACGTGTTCCTTTCATTTTTTTTTGTTAGATCACTGCCTTGATCTTACAATATTTATTTTTTTGGTCTCCTAACTTCTTGCAATGCCTTCCAAACAATTAATGTATTATGACTAATACTCCCTCTGTTTTCTTTATCCAACCTTGTTACTCTGGTTTGAGTTTTTTCCACCAAGTTAGGTTTCCTGGTTCTTCTCTCAGAAGATTTCAGCGTGCCCAAATGATGCTTAAAATGTTTTTTTAACTTTGCTTTATTATTTTCATGCCAGTTGATTTTTGCCTTGCGACTTCCCTCGTGTGTCTGTAGTAAATCACGCTCATGTGGTACACTGATCATCCTCTCAGACCTTGTGTTGTTCATCCATGGAGTGCCTTTTCATTAGCCCTTGTTGTTTTCTCTCCTCTTTCTGTGTTGAGTACTAACAAAACACGTCTTTTGCCGCCGTGATCCTCGTGCTGGGTGTTTCGGTGCCCGGGGTGGGAGCTGTGTCCCTGCTCTGGGCAGTGCACACCTGCAGTGTTATGTAATTAACAGGGATGTCAGAGGCACATCACAGAGCTCACCCAGCTGCGTGAAATTCTTCTCCCCCCCTCCCCCTTGTATGTTTTTTAGGTACCTGATCATCAGACAGTAAAGTTGAGTAATGTAGGAGAGAACAAACATTATGAAGTAGCAAAGAAATGTGTTGAGGATTTGGCACTCTACTTAAAGCCATTAAGTGGAGGAAAAGGTGAGTCTCTCCTAACAGTGGAATTTTGATGTAGCTTACGTTTAACAGCATTGTGTTTTCAGCACTGATTGTAAATATCAGTGGGATAATCCTCTTATTTTTGTAATGAAATTTCCCTTCTGACTTTGAAAGGTTATTCACACTTGTGACACTTGTTTGTGGTTTTTTTATTTTGAGTTTACAAAATATTCTATTTTATTTAATAATATTGCCTTGGGGCTAACTTTGTACTAAAGCTGAACTTTCCCCCAAGGATGGCTTTGATGTCAGTTTAAGATTTTAATTAAAATTCTTTTTGATAATGAATTATGCAGAGTTGCCCAAGAGAAGGGAAGGTGCCTGTGACTAGTATCCAAGTCCTAGAGAAAGACATACAGTCTTTCTGTTTTTGTTTGTGTTCCTGAGATGAGTTTGATCAGAAGCAATAGTTGGCCTTTTCTCTCTTTCTCTGAAGGTGTTGCAAGCTTGAACCAGAGTGCACTGAGCCGTCCAATGCAGAGGAAACTTGTGACACTGGTGAACTGTCAGCTGGTGGAGGAGGAGGGTCGGGTCAGAGCCATGAGGGCAGCTCGGTCCCTGGGGGAGAGAACTGTCACAGAACTCATCCTGCAGCACCAAAATCCTCAGCAGCTTTCTGCCAATCTCTGGGCTGCTGTCAGGGCACGAGGGTGCCAGTTTCTAGGACCAGGTAAGGCACCTGTGGATCTGCAGCAGACTCTACTCAGCTGTACCTTTCCCTAACAAAAAATTTTTTTTTGAAATTACTTCAGGTGAAGATGTAATTCCCTCTGTTTTCAATTTTCTGACAGGAGGAAAGGAGGAGGGGAAAAAACCCTACAAATATTAGTAAAATCTGCTAGTTTAGGGTTTTTGGTGGTTCCCCCTGCCCCCTATTAAATGTTCTTTGAAATGGTGAGGAAGCATTTCAAAATCCTGGCAAAGCGGAGTCAGTCAGCACTCTTTGTTCACAGTTTGCAATGCAGTGTAACTGTAACAGGCTGGTTGTGCTGCCTCCTGTGATTGGAAGTGAACAGCTCTCAATACAATCTTAGTTGCAGCATACTGTTAAAATTTCTAATTGTCACGTTTATATCTCTGATAGAAACTGCAGATTCATAGTTAGGAACACTACATAAGCAAGCATAGAAACAAGAAGGAAATTCTCTTTAAACTGGAAGTTGTGATTCCAGTAACTGATGGTGGCACTGCAGTACTGTTCCCATATTTAGTTTATACAGTAGCATTGATGAGATGTCCAAAGTGGCAAAGGCTGCAAGACTGCACGGTGGAGAAAAGTATAAAAGCTGCATTACTGATGTGTTCATTACTGAAAATTAGTCTTAGCTCTAAGTTGCTGTGCTTAGAGTGCTTCTAAATACTTCTTCTAAACCAGCAACTTTCTTTAAAAGTTTACAAAGCTTTTTTTCTTATGATTAGTGAAATAAAAATAATAAGGGATTACGTTCAAGATGACTCCGATGCTCCTAATCTGTTCATATATGATAGTGTTGCTGTGTTCTGGAATATATTTAACTTTCTCTCCTTTTTGTGTGCTAAAGCTATGCAAGAGGAGGCACTGAAACTTGTCTTACTGGCACTGGAAGATGGCTCAGCGCTCTCAAGAAAAGTTCTGGTACTTTTTGTTGTGCAAAGGCTGGAACCAAGATTTCCTCAGGCCTCCAAAACGAGCATTGGTCATGTTGTGCAGCTACTGTATAGAGCATCATGCTTTAAGGTAAAACACCAGGATTTGGGGTTTGTTACTGTGGACCAGTGCAGCTCCAGAGAACCCAGCCTAGGGTTGGTGTCTGTCACCTCTAAAATGTTCTGTAAATTCACTTTCTGCACATTTGAATAGTGTAGAGTGAAAAGTCAGTTGTTAAAGGAGGAATCTTTAACTCTTACTACTTATTAGGTCACTAAAAGGGACGAAGATTCTTCTCTGATGCAACTGAAGGAGGAGTTCCGGAGTTACGAGGCGCTGAGGAGGGAACACGATGCCCAGATCGTTCACATTGCCATGGAAGCAGGACTTCGAATATCACCAGAACAATGGTCTTCCCTTCTTTATGGAGACTTGGCACATAAATCACACATGCAATCCATTATTGACAAGGTTTGTCAAATTTGACTTGAATTAGCTTTTTGTGCTTAGGCATAGCAGATATTAATTAAAACTGGATTGAAGGGTTTTTCCCTCCTGTAGCATATTCCAGCTATGAAGTCCTTTCATTCCTTTTGTGGTGTCTTATGATGAAGCTGCATAGGGCAGATTCTGAGTTGAGAAATAAAATTTCTCTCCACTGATCCTCTCTATATGCCATCTGAAGACACTAAATGTTGCAGTTAGGAACCAGAGCCGTGAATATCTTTTTAAGATTAGTAGTTCACAGCTGTAAGATGCAGCACACTAATGCTCCCTTTATTTTCAGCTCCAATCTCCAGAATCTTTTGCAAAGAGCGTACAAGAATTGACAATTGTCTTGCAGCGCACGGGGGATCCTGCAAACTTAAACAGGCTGAGGCCTCATTTAGAGCTCCTGGCAAACATAGATCCAAATCCAGGTATGCAAATCAAGCTTTTTTAAACTCTTCTTGTGGTATTTTTCATTAGCTAGCAAAATAAAGTATTAAGACGGTAACCTCCATTCCTGGTTTCAAAATTCCCATTAATTACCATAATAAACTCTTCAGGGCTCTCTGAGTTCAGTCCTAGGACTTGGTGTTGTGAAGCACTAGGAGAGTTGCCTCTTATTTGTGATGCTACTGGAATTACTGACAGAGTGAGAACCCTGCTTTTAATGATTTCAGATGCAGCTTCTCCAACATGGGAGCAGCTGGAAAATGCGATGGTCGCTGTAAAGACTGTGGTCCATGGGCTGGTGGATTTCATTCAGAATTACAGCAGAAAAGGCCATGAAACTCCACAGGTAACTATATTTAATCATTGCATTGTAAGTCTTAAAAATACATTTACTGAAAGACGCAACTTTTTAAAAATTACTGTTGATTTGTGATCTTTTCTGTGGGATAATTGATGATACTGTTATTTACTGCATTGGGATTTTGATAACCTAACATCTGTGAATATGGAATGCAGCAGAGCTGGCTGTAGTGAGATACATTTTTCTGTATTTTAAGCCTATTTTTATATGAATTCTGATAGATTGTAAGAGAAATGTCTTATGGTTTGTTTTATTTTCTTTAAAGCCACAACCAAATAGCAAATACAAAACAAGTATGTGCCGAGACCTTCGACAGCAAGGGGGGTGTCCAAGAGGAACAAACTGTACATTTGCTCATTCTCAGGAAGAGCTTGAAAAGTGAGTGTGGGAGCCTTTTTTTTTAATTTGAATCCCAGCAATCTCCATAGAATTTGAAAACAGTCTCTTCTATACATTCATTCATTTGGAAGGATTTGTGAATCCCTAACGTGACAATTCTTTGTATGAAATTGAGAATAGAAACTCATTCCAGTTTTATTTTTTATTTTACCCTATATGAAGTAAAATTTCCTTTCCTGAAACTGAGTCTAGGCTGAGTGTCTCTTATGAATTGGCTATATCACCTACAAGAGAGAGTGCTAATTACATTTTAATTGATGAAGGCATGAACTGAGTTATTGAACAGTATGAAACATCTGCGTTCCCAGAGCTGTCTTCACCCAGATGCATTTTCAAAGAACTGCAGGATGGATCTCCTGAGGGGAGAGATGATTTTGGGTTGAAAATAAGTTTGTAATTTTTTTGGTATTATTTTCTTCTCAGTCCCTTCCTTTTGCTAGTTTTACAAATATGTTACAGTTCACAATGAGCACTTTGAATCATCTCTTCTGTGTGTTTGCACACGTGTTTGTTCACAGATACCGCTTGAGGAACAAAAAAATCAGTGCAACAGTGAGAACATTCCCCCTTCTCAACAAAGTTGGCGTAAATAGCACCGTCTCAACCACCACGGGGAACGTCATTTCTGTCATAGGAAGCCCAGAAGCAACAGGGAAGATGGTGCCAAGTACTAATGGAATAGCTAATCTGGAAAGTGGGGTTCCCCAACTGATCCCTCGATGTGCAGACACCTCCCTGAGAGCTCTGGAGAACACCAAGAAGGGAGGGAAGACTGGAGCCAACGGCCAGAATGCTTCTGGGTCTCCTACAGAATCACTCCCTGAAAAGTAGGTGACTTTTTTTTTTTCATCAGGGTAATTAAACACAACACTTTGCTTTTAGGTTATCTTGGAGTTTGTGGGTGGGAAACAGCAGATTCTGAACTCTGGTCCTGGCTTGCAGTCCTTGCTGGTGCTTCCTGGCTGCAGAGTTGTGTAAGATCTTGCACTGCAGTGCAGATATTCTGTGGGTTCAGGTGGTCCCAGCCAGCATCAGTGGCTTCAGCTGTTGAGCACTCCTGTGCAATATGGACAGAATGGCAAATCTCTCCCTTTATCTCTTACTCAGCATGGTATCCTCAGCTACTACTGGGTTATTACTTACAAAGAAAACACTTAAAATTGGACATTTTTGAAGGTTTCACTTAAAACTTCTCACATACTTCTGCAGGAAGCACTGAATCTCTAAAAAGGTTTTCAAAGCCTTTGTCTTTCACAGAATACATTTAGAAAGGATATGTCAACTTCTGGATACACACCTAAATATTTATATCCACTGCTGAGTTTTTCTTAGGGGAAGGTCTAAGAGGCACCATCAGTTTGGGGTCTGAAAAACGAATTTCCAGAGGAAGTGGCAAGGCCCAAATTTCCGTGTTACAGGGGAGTGTGCACGAAGAGATGGCTAACAGAAATAAGTGAAGATCTGCTTAATGATTTCTTGGTAATCCTTTTCAGTAAAATTGGTTCTCCACCCAAGACTCCTGTGAGCCAGGCAGCAGCTACCTCAGCTGGTCCTCCTAATATTGGAACAGAAGTGAATTCTGTGCCTCCGAAATCCAGCCCCTTTGTTCCCAGAGTTCCCGTCTACCCTCCACATTCTGATAATGTTCAATATTTCCAAGATCCCAGGACTCAGCTGTCATATGAAGTTCCACAGTACCCACAGACAGGTGAGTGAGATGAGCACTGTGTCAAAAATAGCTCTGAATTTTCCTGTGGAAAAACCTGAATGCTGAGAAATAACTTTTATCTTGGTTTTGTCAATTTATTTTTCATTTTAGTTTAGTTTATTAAATATCTGAGCCTTCACTTAATGGAATGCTAATCTTGTTCGTTGCTGGGTATGTGAGGGACCTGCAGTTTGCTCCCAGTTTGGTGGATGCTTGTGTGCTGTATGTTACACAATTCGAACCTCAGCATCCAGAGCCACTTGAACCTCAAGGTGTTTCATTTATTTGCTTTTATTTAGATCTACTCACCTCGTGGTCTATCCATGAGGGTAACCACAGGCAGGATTCAAAGCCAGAGGCATAGATTGTTTCTACTTTGTGCTTGCTCAAATGTATTTGAAAGGTTCCAGTTATCTTTTTAGATTACAGTCTGCACACTTGTATTCAAGCAAACAATTAAGTGTTAGAGCATCAAGTCATTCACAAGCTCTCAAAAGGCAGAGATGTTCAGTCCTCTCAAAAGGAAGAAGACAGTCAAGTGTGAAATGGTTATTTACAGACATTTGGAGTTAGTTTTTTTTAGCAATGTAGCTTTTTATTTTAGAGAGAACTATTTTAACTCCCTATATAAAGAGGTGTTTAAGATCCTGTCTTTTCAGTGACATAGTTATACCATAGTATATAATGGCAGATAAACTCCACCTTCCAAACTGGGTCCAGGTGGTGAAGGGGCATCTGCAAATGTGGTTGTCATACATGAAACTGTGTTTCAAAGAAACGTGGCAGGGTCAGTAACAGGTTTGCAAAGTGCGACTCCTCGCTCTCTAAAGGTGCTCATCAACACTATTTACAGTTTTAGAAGGTGTAAAACTTTGGGTCGTTCGTGGTTGCATTAAATATGCCTTTTTCCAATTTTTAAGGGTATTATCCACCACCTCCAACAGTACCAGCTGGTGTGGCTCCCTGTGTTCCTCGCTTTGTGAGGTCCAATAACGTTCCAGAGTCCTCCCTCCCACCTGCTTCCGTGCCATATGCCGATCATTACAGTACATTTCCCCCTCGAGATCGACTGAATTCTCCTTACCAACCTCCTCCTCCGCAGCCGTATGGACCAGTTCCTCCTGTCCCCTCTGGAATGTATGCTCCAGTTTATGACAGCAGGCGCATCTGGCGCCCACAGATGTACCCACGGGATGATATTATTAGGAGCAATTCCTTACCTCCCATGGATGTGATGCACTCGTCTGTCTATCAGACATCATTACGGGAGAGGTACAACTCTCTGGATGGGTATTACTCTGTGGCTTGTCAACCTCCAAACGAGCAGAGGACTGTGCCTTTACCAAGGGTAAGTGAGAGCCAGGAAGGAAGGATGTGTACTGTCTTGGTTCTGAAGGTCATTACTGAGAAGTTGGTAAATAATTAGCGTAGACCTGTTCATTTGGGGTTACAGCAATCAAGACGTGACCTGGACAAAGTTCTTGTTTTGTTTTTAACCTTAATAAAATGGGCTTGTAAAACAGACAGCTCTAATCTGCATTAGGACCAGAGCCCCTCTGCCTCTTTAATTTCCATGCATGTTGCCTGAATTAATTGCATATTGAAGATTTGAGTTGCCACACACGGGCTGGGCTCTCCTACCGATTCTTGGGAAATTCTTTAAGTGATACCGGTGGAGGGTTACAGACCCAAGGAAATCTGGGGGTCCAGGTGTGTCCTTTGCAAGTATTTGTCTTCTCCTTAGAGTGTGGCAGGACATACAGCCCTGTGTTTGTTCTTGCCAGGAGCCTTGTGGTCACTTGAAGACTGGTTACGATGAGCAGCTGAGGCGGAAGCCGGAGCAGTGGGCACAGTACCACACACAGAAAACTCCTCTGGTATCGTCAACCCTTCCCATGGCAACACCATCTCCAACACCACCTTCTCCTCTCTTCAGTGTAGATTTCAGCACAGAGGTGGGAAGCCAGAGAACTTCTTTGTTTTCCCTTCCTCTTTCTCAGAGATGCCATTTAATATTTCTAGTAAAGATTTTCTACCTGCTCTCTGTTCATAAAATGAAATTGATCTTGTGGCAAAAGGAAAGTAGTATCTCATAATGATGCATTTAATTTGATATTAGGGTGATGCTAAACATGATTGCAGTCAAAAGGTCAAGGAGTGAAGTGACTCAATTCAGCCTCACTAAAGGAAATGTAATTTTATTGAACTAGCAGGTTTTTGTGTAGGGAACAACAGTTGCTTTCCATTAAAAAGAACATTCCCTTTCATACTCCAAATGGCTTTGTGACTTGATAAGTAGTCTGAATCAAGCTGCAAGTGCTTGTCAAGTCCCAGAAAATGCATATCCCTTACAAGTGGCAAAAGGCATTGGTAGAACATTGTGTACTTATGGGATAAGTCCTGAAAAGAAGAATGGGAACTCAGGACATAGCAACAGAGTGCTTTTAAAGGAAAAAAAGGAAACTTGTGATAGTTTTTCTGTCTGTGTAAATTAGATGCATCCAAGAAACTAGTTTGAGAACTGCTGTGCCAAGCAGCCTTAGCTGTGGTTTGCGAGTTTCATGGATGATGTTTGAGGTATTAAGACTGATTATTCAGAAAATGTCATGTAAGGTAGGTGTACCTGAAGTCCCTTGTGGGTGCATTCAAGATGGATCAGGGTTTAGTCCTTTTCATTCAAGTTAGAGGGTTCCCAGTCATATTTCTATCTGCCAGTTGCCAATACATTAAAGGAAAATGCATGGCTTCCTCTTAATTAAATTACTGTGAGTATTTTCCTGAAGAAACCTGCCACTAACACAGTGGCACTGATGTCAGTCTCTCATCTTGGCAGGCCAGGCACTTATTTGTGTGGCAAAGCTTACCCTCTGACAGCTGCCAGGGACACTGGTTTAAAATCTGACAAAACAGCTTATGTTGTCCCCAAATGAAGTCTTGAATATGGCTGGAACTCCTTGGTTGACTTTTGAGATAATTTAATTAAATAGCAGTAAATGTCTCTTCTCATTTTAAAAGTGAATTCCCTGTTTCTGTTATTCATTGCTTATTTATTCCCTTTTCTGTAGTTCTCAGAGAGTGTCAGTGATTTGAGTGGAACTAAATTTGAGGAAGACCATCTCTCTCACTATTCACCGTGGTCTTGTGGCACTATTGGCTCTTGTATAAATGCAATCGACTCAGAGCCCAAGGATGTGATTGCCAATTCCAATGCCGTGTTGATGGTAGGGGTTTTCTGCATGTTCTCTCCTTAGTGTGATGATCCTTACGTGCTGAAGTGTCTTCTGTTTGGCTAAACCAGCCTTTTTTTGTTTTTAAGTTGGTGGCTTTCATTATTTTAAAGTAGTTTTGCCCATTTGGAAAATGTTTTCCCAGTTTTGTAAATAGACACCAATAATTGGAGAGTTGTCAGCTGACTGAAGAATCCGAATAACCTCAGTGAGTCCATATCTCTCCTATCTCCTGAATAGGATTTGGACAGTGGGGATGTTAAAAGGAGAGTGCACTTATTTGAGACGCAGAGGAGGGCGAAGGAGGAGGATCCGATAATCCCGTTCAGCGACGGGCCGATCATCTCCAAGTGGGGTGCGATCTCCAGGTCATCCCGCACAGGTTACCACACGACAGATCCCATCCAGGCCACTGCTTCCCAAGGAAGTGCTACTAAGCCCATCAGTGTGTCAGGTACAGGTGCAGGCTTTGTGACAATTATTCATCATTTATGTATGTCATAAACATTTCATCCTCTTCGTGCTTACTGCAGCTATGGGGATGCAGAGAGCTAAAATACCTGTATACCCCACTAAAGAACAGAGAAGATAGTGAATGGTATCCTCATTTTTTTACAGATTATGTCCCTTATGTCAATGCTGTTGACTCAAGATGGAGTGCCTATGGCTCGGATTCTGCTTCATCAGCACGTTATGCAGAACGGTACAAACTCCTATCTGTGTTCTCTTAAAAGCATTTTCTGTAGCTTGCAGTTGTTCAAAATCCTCAGTGCGTGTGGGGAATCTGGAATGTCTATTAATAGGCATTCTTAATTTTAAAGTAAAAGACCTTTTACCTAACCAGCATAAAGCCTTGGAAAACTAGGTTAAAAGTTGTGTAGTCTTCAATACTTAATGCAGTTACATTGCTAGTAATTGTGCTTTATTATCCCTTGAGAGGCCTAATAAAAGTATTGGAGTCAGGTGCTGCCAAGCTGTCATGTCAAAATCTGAGCAGTTTCAAGTTTTCTTGCCACATCTTACCCGTACATAAAATAAGGAAGTTTGCTTCATACAGTGCCTTGGGGTGCTGTGAGCCCCAGTGAAGATGAAGAGCACACTCTCTTAGTCACACAGTTTCTGGCCAAGACTCTTAACAGTGATAGACTAATGAGGTTTATGGGGCCTTGATTTAGAGGACTTGTTTTTAATTCCTGGTTTTGCCTTTTTTCTCTTAAAGGGACAGGTTCATAGTTACAGATTTGTCTGGTCACAGAAAGCATTCCAGCACTGGAGATCTACTGAGTATTGAATTACAGCAGGTAAGACAAGATGATACACCATGAGGGGTTTTAATCTAAAAAAAAATTGTCTAGTAAAGTAGTTTTAAATAAGTTTTCTTAGTGTAGCCTATAGAAAATAGTACAAATGACAAAATTATCAATTAGGGTTAAACTGGAAGCTAGTCCTGCTTTAGGACTGCTATTGGGAGCTGTTCCACTGGCATCAGTAAGGCAATTTTGAGGAGAAGGTGTTGGGCCTGCTGCATGTCAGCAAATGCAGAGCAAAATAAATGCAGTGCATTAAAGGCACACAGGTTACCATCTAGCAGGAGAACTGTGCCTGTGTCAGCTGGTTTGTTTTGCCAGGTGGTTTAAGTGTAGTGGCTGGTAACTGATCCCTTTCTTTCCACAGGCCAAAAGTAATTCCTTATTACTGCAGAGAGAGGCGAATGCCCTGGCCATGCAACAGAAGTGGAACTCTCTAGATGAAGGCAGTCGTCTTACCTTAAATCTTTTAAGCAAGGAAATTGATTTGAGGAATGGTGAGGTAAAGAAAGGGGTAATTGGGATGAACAAATCTTTGAGGGGCTTTGTATTTACAAAAGTACCTGAATTTTAGCTGAGAGTTAAAACTTAGTTTTAACACTCCCAAATGTTCATAGCATGTTCTGTGCAAGTTAAGTCACTGTTGTTGCACTCAGGTATTTCCCTGAGATTGGGCAGGTGCACCTTCTGTGCTTCTGCTTCCATTTACAAAATGGGAAGAAGTAGACAATAATTTTCCTGCAGTCATTAGTTTTTGTTCTGTTTGTGTGTGTTATAGATCTAAACATTTTGCCAATGGACTCTACTGAAATTTCTACCTCAGTATTCATTTTATCTCTCCATTTTGGTACTCTGTTGTGATTATATTTAGCCTTGTATCCTGTGTTGTCTGTGGGTGAAGCGCTATTGTGTCTAACTAGCTTGTTTGTATTGTAGAATTGTGTCCTAGAAATGCATCTTCTGTTTTCACTGTAGTACTCCAGTGTTGTGTGAAGCAGGTGAAAAGCCAGCTTGATATTTACATAATGTATTAATTCCTGTTTTAGTCTGATTATACTGAAGACTGTGCAGACACAAAGCCAGATCGAGACATTGAATTGGAGCTGTCAGCCCTTGATACAGACGAACCTGATGGGCAAGGTGAACAAATAGAAGTGAGTACAAAAATCGGTGTGTCACTGGGTCCTTTCATTAGCCTTTCTGTTGATAGCAAAGCCTTTTGCTTTTAGTCTTTGTAGTGACATGAAATATTTGCCTTATTTTTAACACTCTATCACTCAGATACCTGGTAGTTAATATTATTGAATTTAAAATGAGCTCACAGTTTATACTACTCTTGTCATTCACAGCCATCATGGAATAATTGGCTTTTCCTTTAGTAAAATGTGGTAGGTATTGCAATAGTATGACATAACAATCAGGAGTTTTATGACCGGACTCCCATTTCCATCAGCTTAATGTAGTGGAACATACTAGGAAAATGTAAAGCTGATAGGGACAGCATTGATGGGTGTTTCTCCTTTTCTCCTGTAGGAGATTCTGGACATACAGCTGGGGATTAGCTCCCAAGATGATCAGCTGCTCAACGGAACAACTGTAGAGAACGGGCATCTGCTAAAGCAGCACCAGAAAGAATCTATGGAACAGAAGAGACAAAGTTTAGGTGAAGACCTTGTGATTCTGTGAGTGTTAGACAAAACAGCAGTGTCTGCCAGTATTAGACAAACAGCAGCATCAGAATAGTGGAAGCATGATTGTTTAAGGATGAACTACGTACCTGCTCAGACTTGGATTAGACACCTGCATTGTGTATACTTGGTGGTGAAGTGAGAAGAACCTGTTCAGAAATAGAATTAGGTCACAAACCTGAAAGTCACAGGCTGGTACCATTGTTCGTATGCATCGTTGTAATTGTACACACTGAAAAACGTGTCACAGCTGTTCAAAATACCTTTCACATTCAGTAAGCAAAAAATGCAAACTATTTTTATAGTTAACAGAAATTAAGAAAAACTTCAAAAAGGTTAAATGTCGGACTGTTTGCACAAATCTCCGTGGAGAGGTAGATTTTAAAACACACTATTCTAGGTTTCTATGTTCTGTAGTCTTAAATGGGTAAAGCAGCCTTTGAAACTGAGGCAGACTACATTTAACATCTCGAGCGTACCGTTCCATAGTAAGATCTTTAGCCTGTTGCTAAAAACAAGTTGATGTCAGTATTTATTTAATGCACACAATTCAGTTCCGGATACTTGTGCATGTACTTGTTTAATATTTGTGTAACTTATTTTTCTCCTCAGGGAGGAGCAGAAAACAATCCTGCCCGTAACTTCTTGCTTCAGTCAGCCGATCACAACATCTGTTAGCAATGCAAGCTGCCTGCCCATCAGCACATCAGTCAGTGTTGGCAGCCTCATTTTGAAAACTGCTCACATTATGTCTGAGGATAAAAATGACTTTTTAAAGCCTGTTGCAAATGGCAGGATGGTTAACAGCTGAAAGGCATTCATCTTTCCAGCTTGTGACCACACCATGGAAGCATTTACACTAGCTTTTTATATATATAATATATATTATATAATGTATATTTTTTTTAAAAAAAATAATATTGGGGTCATGCATTTCCTGTGGACTCTTTGATACTTCAAGCCCCTCTCGCATTAGCATTCTGAAGAAAAAAAAAAACTTACTTTACTAGGGTAAGGCGTTCACTTTCCACAAATGAATGGAATTTGGACATTGTTTTACTTAAGCTTAAAGCAGCTTTTTATGAGTTTGTAGCAATCCGGTGCGGTATCTGAGCCATTCTTGTTGAAAATGGCTTCTGTAGAAAACTAACAACTCAGTTATTTAAACTAGCAGGATCCTACGATGATACATCTAGTGAAAGGAAGACTAACTTATTTGTCTCTGTTTTGTTTCACGAGAGAAGAACTTGTGTCTTGTTGCAGCTGCTTTTTCCTTAGTTGTGGAACTTTGCATGGAGTACTGTTTGAAGACTGAGAGGTGGAGATTTGGACTTGAGGCTCTTACAGGGTTAACACACCATTAGCTTTGCACTGTCATTTGCAGGTCTGTGGTGCAGTGCTTTGCTGCAGGGTTTGGTTTCCATTCCTCCCCCCAGTTTCTGCTTTAGTGCTGTAGATACACATACACAGGCTACTTGTCCAAGTAAAGTTATCAGAAGTAAACCAAGTGCCTAAGTCCTCCAGCTAATGTAGTAGGTATTGATTTCCCCAAGCTATACGTGAAACAATTTGCAACGATTTTGAGAGGTTATGCACTAATGTAACAGCAATTTTGGTTTTTTTCATATTTTTTTTCTTTTTTTCATTAATAGTTCTCAACTTGGAGATTATAGGATCCAGATGACTTGGCAAAAAGTATCAGGTGCTCTTGGCTTTCCTTTGAAAACCCTGTTATCTAGTGTTTGCACTGACTAACAAGATGGTATTGCTGTTTTTTGTACTGTTTTGTTTTTAATTTAAACTAAATATTGGGAATTTAAGGCGGTTGTAATTACCTTTGTTAAATGTTGTTGATCATAATTTTGTATTCAGGTTTAATTTTTGCTTATTCAGTGGCAACTTATTTTCAAAGACCTTGAAAATACAATAAGATAGCATTATCTGACCTTCAGAGTACTGAAAACTACGAATTTATGCCCTGTTAAGAGGTGACTGAGAATCATGTTAGACATGTCAACTGAAAATTGGTTTTCATAAATACACATGAACTAGAGCCCTGGGCATATTTTTTTGAGAAGCTTAAAAATCCAATTGTGTTTTCTTTTTTTAAAGCAGGACTCTCCCTCCTGATGATTACTGTCTTCTTGTTTGTCCTCTTACTTTTCTTTGTGACAAGTTTTACATTTTTTTTATGTTTTTATTAACTTCTGTGAAGTTGTTTACTCTGAAAATTGTACTGGAATATTTTAAGCCAAGCTGATCTTTCACCAGGTGTACTGCATGTAAGGGCTTTTCCTGCTAGCAAAATGCTTAAAGAGGATCATGTTACTGGTCGTCTGAGTTGTTATTTTACAAAATCACAGCTATGTGGTCGGGTAAGATTTTGATAACTGTTTTGTGCACGCTTCTGGGGGGTGGGGGTTGGCATTTCCCTGAGGGTTACTGATTAGACTAAGTAAATATTGGTGTTTGATATCTCTCCTAACGAACCTGTCCATGAATTAATTATGTTGTAAATATACCTGCGAATCCAAGGGTTAGTTTTGATATTCTGGTGTCAGTATGGAAGATCTTACACATCTATTTAGTACTCCAGTGTCAAGGAATGTATGTAGAAAAGCAGTCCAGTAGTCTTTTCTTAGTTTCCTTTGGCTGTTGCTGTACCTTCTCCAGCCAGTGCCACCTCATCGTAGGGTTAGACTGACGCTTCGTTTCACTCGCAACGTCAAGTGAATGGATACAAGAACCAGACCACCTTTGCCACCTTAACTTATTTCCTATTGATGTTAACTTTAACTTAGAATGTTAGACATAAATATGATTGTTGTATATTTTATACCAAGACCATTCTGTAAATATGAATTTATATTACTTTTGAAATGCTTCTGAGATACTATTATTTGCTGTACAATGTAATTCCAAAACAGATATGCAAACAAGTATGTCTCTTTCATGGATATTTAAACAGTGAGATCTTCCATGTTGAAGGTGATGTAATTTTTTTAAAAGATTTTTAAATTTTAAATTGCTATTTTGTTACAAAAATAGAGAAAATATAAAGGTTTGAGAAGTCCTTATTTGCCCTCAGGGAAAGAGCCCTCTGTGCACCAGAACTCCACAGAACATCTTCAGCATGATCTGAGGGTGAATATATACTACATAAATTGATTGTGTATTTACCTTTAACTTTTTAATTTTAAAATTGCAATTTTAGAAACTTGGTTGTGCTCTGCTGGAGGGGGTTGGGATAAGCTGCTTACACACATTTGCCTGTTTGTCCAGTGAAATGACATAAGCCTGACATATTCCTGCCAACTTCTTGGCGTATTTAAGAACAAATGTATCTCCAGACTCTTGTCTGCAGCAGGAGGTCCCGTGATAGAGCAGTTCTCTAGGGTGACCACACGCTTCAGGTGGAAAGTTGGTTCTGAACTGAGGCTAGGGTTTTTTAGTTGAATTTTTAACCTGTAGAAGGACAGGCAAAAGAATTATTTGGGGGTTTAACAGCATGCCAGCTTTGTCTTACAGTTTTAACGGTGACTGTGTGGTTTTTGCCATGAAACTAATGCCCTCCAGTGCCCTGACAGGGAGAAGAAGCCGCAGGTGGGAACACCTGGCTCTGGCTTTCTTCTTTGTTGAAGTTTCAGCCCTTGCCCCTTTACAAACAAGTATGTATTCATGTTGTTAGTTGTAAATCAGGTGCCTTTGGGCTATGGAAGGGCTTATTTTCTGACACTGAGATAGAGTGACTTACCTGTGTGTGTTAATAGCAGCGATGCCCATCTAGGTTTTGGCCTGACTTACCTGTGCTGTCAGAAAAGAAGGCCCGTAGCAGATCGGGGAGAGAGATTGGCTCTTTTGCTTTGCTTGGACAAGCATTTTGGGTTGTTTTGGTTTGGTTTAATTTTTTTCTTTTCCCCATTAGGGGTACAGCAGGGATTTCACATGCAAGAGAGACAGGAATTATTAGTATCTAAGTTAATTGTGTTGCCTCACTACCTGGATTCATTCCTTGGTTTGCCTCATTTCCCACATAGGTCTTAATAGAGACTAATGCTTGTGCTGGGAGAATGCTTGTGTGAGAAAGTAATTATCTGTACATTCTTAACATATTCTTAGAGCAGAGTGATTGCCCTGCTACTGATATTTTGTTCCTGTAAACAGGTGACAAGAAATGAATCTTAGTGTTTATGCAGATTTTGCATTGTAGAATGTATACTAGACCCTTCAAAGGCAAGGTTAGACTCTTTGCAAAGCAAACTGGCGTTGGTTCTTGGTAGTCTAGTACAGGGACACTGAAGTTTGGCATTTGATTTAGGAGAAAAAAGTTGTACACAGCTGATTATGTTAAATAAGCTCTTAATTAAGCTCTCTGTAGAAGTCTAATTTGGAAGGTTTTAGTGCTTTGATAACTCAATTGAAATTTTAATTTCTCCTGTACTCAAGAGCTGAATGCTGTTCTTGTATATTAGTGTACTAGGCTGGATGAGGTACAAAATAATGCACAGTGGTCAGAAACAGCTGAGGAAAGAACGCTTCAAATAACTCAATCTAAACTCAGAATAGTTCCAAACATCGGTTTTGTTTGCTTTTTCAAAGCACAAGTTGTCAAGTTGTACCTGTTGCTGTACATAAACACTGTATGCCAGCAGCTCCTTGATCATATTTGTGAACAGACTTTTCATTCATTATTAGACTGTTATTAAAGGAAGGTGTTGAATTTGAGAGTGTAACAAAATGAGAAATGATCAGATGATCTATAGGATGTAAAAGTCCATTTTTATGTTGTAGTTCAATCCCTTTATTAGGAAGTTCCCTCTCATTGAGGGACCTCTTCTGCAAGCAGAACCCAATAAATGTGCTTTTTTAAATGACCCGATTTCCCGGTATAAACGAACAGCTGACTTTGGCAGTAATCATCCCCGTGCATCTCTTTGCTGGCAAGGGAGCAGGACAAGGGGAAGAAAAACCCCAAAACTGTCAGTGATGAGATGAAGCAAATCTGAATAATCAAAGTGCCCAATGCCCAAACATAATCCTACACCCCGTTACTTACGGATGCTTGTGGAAGCTTTTAATCACTCGAGACTTTGCTGTAAAAGCTGAACTAAAGCAGAGCCTGGCTGCGTTTCTTACTGCCAAAAGCCAAGGTCATTTGCACATAGCCCCTGGATTTCTCCAGAGTAGATCTCCGTTACCCAAGGCATGGGAATGCATGCGTTTTCTTAGCTGGGCAAACAAGTACATTATACAGTAGTTGTGATACAACACACGTGGCTTTGATTTGTACTGCACATACCCACTGTACAGCCACTCCAGAGTATTGTGGTTAGCTTGCAGCATCTGCTGTCGCATTGATACTGTTTACTGCGTATTCTTTTCCCTGGAAGTTTTAAAGAAAATTTTTTTTTTCTTGTTGCATTGATTACATTTTATAAATTTGCTTAGCTGGAAAGTTTGGGAAAAGAGGCCTGTTTGTCAATTGTACAACCGATTGTGAAGCTCTAGTGTGAATATTTTTACGTCTGTATTAGACATTTTCTTTGCAAATCTATTGTTCGATTGAAATGTAAATGAAATAAAAGATGGTGTACACCCATCATGTATAAAGCAGGCACCATCGCTACGATGGATTTAATGCTCATTTTTATGGCGCATTCTCAGCTTCTATTTAAAACTATAATTTAAAGAAAAAAAAAATCTGTAAAATGAAATGGGGATATATGGGGGAGTAAATTCTATTCCGTTTATTTCGGTTTTGATTCCCACTGGTAATGTTTCCCTTCGTGTTAGAGTAGGGGGGCCCCGGCGGGGCCCGTGTGTCGCTGTAGCACTGACGTGCAGAGGTTGTAGCTTTGGCTGGGCACGGATAGAGCATCCCGGTTCGGTGTTTGAGAGACTCGATGGAAGAAGTTTGCAGTATTGACATGTATTTGCATGCACGAATAAAAATTATTTGTCCACCTTAACCGGGCTGCTTGTCTTCAACCGGGGCTGGGAGAGGGACGAGCGGGGTCAGAGGCCGGGGGGAGGTCTGGGGCCGGGGGTGTTCCCGGGATGGGGATGGGTCCGCCGGCAGCGGGGCCGTTCCCGTTGCGGCTCCCGTTCCCGGAGCCGTTCCCGTTGCGGTTCCCGGTCTTGGAGCCATTCCCGTTGCGGTTCCCGTTGCGGTTCCCGTTGCGGGGCGGGGCAGCGGGGCCGTTCCCGTTCCCGGTCCCGCCCCTTTCCCGCCGTGCCCCGCGCGGCGGCCCCGGAAGGCGGCGGGAGCGGGTGAGGCGATGGCGGGGCCGGGCCCGGCCCGGGGGTCCCGGGGAGGAGCTGGGGGGGCTCGGCCGGGGGTGGCCACCGGTTCGCTCGGGGCCCTCGGTGTCACCAGGCCCGGCCCCTGTGCGGGGCCGTCCGGTAATCCCGGTAATCCCGGGCCATCTGCCCGCTGCCATCGGCCGGAGCCGGGTTTAACTCCCGCGGCGTTCGGCAGGAAAACCGGGAGCTCTGCTGTGTCCATGGGCTGGAAAAGCGGGAGCTCTGCTGTGTCCATGGGCCGAGCGGAGGCTGTGCCGCACACAGGGCTGGCTCCTGCCGGCAGGAGAGCCCCGAGAGCCCAAATCGACTGACTGGGTTAATATTTCTCCTCCCAGGTCTTGGTAGAAGCTTGTCCCCGAAGGGCTGCGAGGGAATACAGGTCAGAGCGTTTTAATGTGCTTGATGACGTTGGTAGTTTTTCAGCTCGCATAAAATAGTTGTTAAAATAATGCAGATAATAGCGGGCATTTAAATGTCAGTGGCTGGGAATCGGGCTGGTGGAGCTGTCCAGTGAGGCTCACAAGGCTCCTGAATCATGCTTGGAAAATTAATTCTCCGTGAGTGAGAACACACATCGAGTGTTTTCACTAGTGAGCCTCAGAGCAGGTCTGTTTGTAAAGGTTTTAATTTAAGTGAGTTTGAAATTGTGACTTAAGAATTAACCCAAGTGATTGACTGCACCACAGGCTGCTTGATGGTGGGCTGGGAACTGTTCTCCTGGGGCTAAAAACCACCCTGAGGATGTGAAGGATCACCATGATGCATTTAAGGTGGTATCTCACACTGCATGCTTGATCAGAGGTGCATCCTCTGGTCTGTTAATTTATTTTTCAGGACATAATGACTACTGCAGATGATAAACTGCTTGGTGAGAAGCTCCAGTACTATTACAGCAGCAGTGAGGGTGAGGACGAGGACAGTGAGAAGGAAGATAAAGAAGGGGAGAGCACCATCCCTGAAAGTGTGGGAGAGGTCGAGCTCAGCAGCGATGTCAGCACCGTCAACACAGGTATGACATCAGTGAACTTCTTCTGTAAATGCTTTGTTTGTTATATGTCATATGTTATTCTAAAATTCATTTTTTGAAATGAAACTCCTGGTGTTCAGCGTATTTGGGTCAGAGAGTGACCATTTCCTAGCTGTTGTCTAACCTTGTTTTAAATAGCTGATTCTTATTTTAATGTTTGACTTCTCTGAGATAATTCAGCATTGCATCTGAAGCGGTCAGGCTTAGGATAGAAAACTGATACAAAGCTGATTTGTACAATTTGGTTGATAATAAATCATTATTTTTGTTCTGATAAAAACCATATTAACAACAGGGGAAGCCTTGAGGGGCTAGTGGTTCTATTTCAAGAGTACAGATACTAATCTGTGAGACAGTTACAAGAATAGCCTAGTCAGGTTAACTTTGGTCTTGTTATTAAAAAAATCAGTTACAAGCTCAAGGACGTGCAAATGGCAGATCACTTCTTTCATTTCAGTGTTCTGCACAGTTACAAAAGGTTTATGACGGAGCCACTGTTTTACTGCTGATTTATAAATTATTACTTGATTTTAAATGGTAAATACAACTTTTACACGTTTAATCTCAGGTCCCAAGGGAGTCATTAACGACTGGCGGAGGTTTAAGCAGCTGGAGACGGAGCAGCGGCAGGAGCAGCGCCGGGAGATGGAGCGGCTCATCAAGAAGCTGTCCATGACCTGCAGGTCTCACTTAGATGATGAGGCTGAGAAGCAGAAGCAGAAGGAGCTTCAGGAAAAAATCAATGGAAAGGTAGCGTGGCACAAAGGAACTGAAGTTTGCCTGTGTTAACAAATAAGTGATTTAGCTGCAGTACCGAAGAAGTCCAAACCCTTTCCCCAGATTTCCCTGGTCTGTTGATCAAATAAGTCCACTTCATTAGTATGGAGAGCTGTGCAGCAAACCTATGATTGCTGCCTCCCCTGCCTGCAGCAGGAGCTTAGGAGCCCTCATTGATTCCGTATCTGGTGAGTGGATGTTGGGAATTTAACTCAGGGCTCCAAAGATCGAAGGCATTGGAGGTAGAGAATGGTTTTAGTCAGCTGGGCTGTGAACTAGCCCTGAGTTTTAGTCAGAGGAGTTCGTAGTTAGCAGACAGTGTTTCTGCTGTCAGATGATGCAGGTTGGCTGTGCTCTGCTGTACCTTGAGTGATGCAGATGAACAGGCTGAAATACATAAAATCCTGCTCACTGCAGTTCTAAGGACAGGGTGGAGCCACCACATGTTAACTGGAAAGCTAAATGAGGCAGAAGCTGCTCTTAGGTCAGGCACAGTTTCCAGATGAGCGCTCCCAGCTCGGTGAAAGCACATGGCCACCATTAACCTGGATTAAAGTGGGAGCACAGAGCAGCCACTTGTGCTGTTAGTGCAGCTTGTGAGAACTGGAATGCCCAGGGCTGAAATCGCTGTTCCCACTGGACATGGTTCCTAATTAGATCAGAATGGAGTGTGATGCAGAGGGTGCTTGAGCCTTACGTGGGTTGCAGTTCGCTGTTATTAAAGATGAGTGACCCACATTAATCCTCTTGGTTTGCATTCTCATTACATAAGTGACCCACATGGTGGTGCAGATCGTTTTCACCTACCTCTGTGTGTGTTTTTAGATGACTTTACAGGAGTATAACATGATCCACAACGACGAGGACGACGAGGAGTTCCTGCAGCGCTACAGGAAGCAGAGGATGGAGGAGATGAGGCAGCAGCTGTACAGTGGGCAGCAGTTCAAACAGGTCTTTGAGATCACCAGCGGAGAAGCATTTTTGGACACGGTCGACAAAGAGCACAAGAGCACCCTGATCATGATCCATATTTACGAAGATGATATCCCCGGCACCGAGTCCCTGAACGGCTGCATGATCTGCCTGGCTGCTGAGTACCCCACAGTCAAATTTTGCAGAGTGAAGAGCTCCCTCATTGGGGCCAGCACCCGCTTCACCAACAACGCCCTGCCAGCCCTGCTGGTCTACAAGGCCGGGGAGCTCATCGGCAACTTCGTGCGCATCACCGACCAGCTCGGAGAAGATTTTTTTGCTGTAGACCTGGAGGCTTTCCTGCAGGAATGTGGTTTGCTGCCAGAAAAAGACCTGCTGCTGCTGACTTCTATACATAACCCCTCTGCCTGCTACAGCGAGGACAGCGATCTGGAAATAGACTGAAGCGCTGGCGCCGAGGGCCCGTAGGTGTAGTTGTGCCGTGGGATGTTCTGTGCTAGGGATTGTTCTCTCCCTTCCATAGCGTGGGTATGTATTCCTCCCCCCTCTGCACTTTGACTTCTGCTTGTTAAAAATAACATGAGGAATTCCTAACATTTTCTCATTTTCTTAATCCAGCGAAGTTACAGCTGAAACAGTCTCATTTCTATGCAATTCAAATGTGTTTTACTTACCACGAAGTTTTAATTCAGTGAGTTTAGGAAGTTGTGTGTTGTCATCTCCCTTCTCCAAATTTGTTTTAAACATTTTGTTCTCAGATCAGCAGTGTGTGGTCAGTGTCCCTGCAGGTTTCCTGCAGCAGTGTAATATAAATACCAGTTGGATCAAGATGTGGCCACCAACTCCCTAAGGCAAGAATTGAGACAGCAAATAGAGGAGTTTTTAATATTCAAGACTTAATAACCTGGTGCTGAACTGCTGCCAGTTAATAGTGCAAGGTCCCATCTGCCAGTTTGCAGTCTCCTTCTTGGAAGTACCTTGTTCTAACACTTGGCCTCAAATATTTGTCCCTTTCTCACTTACAAATAACAACATCCCCTGACTTCATCCTGAAAATTGCTTTTCAGATGGAGAGAGTTCTTCTTTCTTTAACCTTCCCTGAGACTTAAATGAGAAAACCTTGCAATTACAGCTCTTAATTCATTCTTGGGTTTTAAAATACTCATCCTTAGAGTTCATAGTAGTCACTCCATCAGAAAATGAGCTCTGGCTCTGCAGAGAGGCTTTACAAAGAGCACCAACACAATGTGTGTGCTGAGCAGCAGCAAGAAGACTTTTGTTGGCAAAATGCAGAATTAGGACTTGAATAACCTCAGAATTTCGTCTCTCCCTAAAATTACTAAATCAGTGCTAAAGTTCATTTCTGTCTGCCTTCAGTAGTAGAAAGTAGACTGTCATTACTTAAATATAGGACCCAATGTAATGTTGTGTTTAATGATGAAATTTACTTGCAATTTTTATGTAAAGGAGTTTGGAACACCAGGAAGAAATGCAAATGTGTCTGTGGATCTTAATAGGATCTTAATAAGAATGGATCTTGGGCTAGAAAAAGGAGAATTTGTAACTGTGTCTATTTAAACTGTGTTTTTAAAAGTAGTACGAGCAGAAAAATAAATAATCTGTAATTAAAAATGACTGAATTGGCACAAATTGTAGCTCTTATAAGGAAACTGGCAGGAATCCAAGTTTTTAAGTGGGGGGGGGATTATTTCTTTTCATCTCAGAATTACAGGAAAAAAAAACCAATGTAAGTTATATGACATTAAATCACTGAGTGTGGTTATCAGCACAATTAAATCAAAGTAGCTGTAACTTATATCCAGGATGAGATTCAGTGAAGTCTGTTGTGCAGACAGTGCATTTCAGCATCATCATAAAACCTGGCTTGGAGAGGGGGTCAGGGGAGAGCTGACTGAGTTGCTTAGAGGTTTTATTTTTATAAAGTGATATTTTTTGCCCCTATGGCAGCAAAACTGTGACAGGATCAGACTCTCTCTGTGTCCCACGGCCTGGGGCAAGGTGACTCCTGGTGAAGAACCTCCCCTGCTCAGGGGTGGTTTGCAGTGATAATAGCAAAAAGGAGAAGAAAAAAGGTCTGGGTCCAATCACTCTTTGATCTGGAGGAATACAGGGCAGAGGAGCTGTGCTATAACCCCACTGCTCAGTTGTGCACAGGCCACAAGGCTGTGAGGAGGGAGAGGAGGCTGAGCTGAGAGAAAAAGCTGCTGCTGCTTTTGCCTGTTCTTGAAGCTAAACCTTCCAGAAGTTCTATAAATAGGAGCTGAAAAAACACTTGTCAGGTAGGTTGTGTTGCCCCTGGGAAATGTTCTGTTTTGGAAAAAGCAGCTCACGGCAGGGAGTGACGGGTTTCACAGGCAGGGGGGGAGAGAGAGGAGCGTGGGCTCACCTGGGGCTGCTCACGGGCAGCTGTGTTCCAGCACAAACAGAATGTGGGCACAGAGCCTGAGTGCAGGAGGGAACAGGGACAGCTGCTTGGCGAGGGCAGGAGCGAAATCCCGGGATTTTTGATTGGGGTGCCAGCCTGGGTGCAGGACTTGGCAAAGAAAAGCTTACACTGACTTTTCTGGGGCAGACTGGGGGAGTCCAGCGACTCCCTCCAGGAGGAGAAGCTTTTCCACTCAGCCTTTGGACTGTTCACCCCCTGCTCAGTGAATCATCCGAGGCCACACAGCCCCAGATGGATGTTTTCATTGTTGCTGCACGAACCCAGGCAGGCCCGTCCTTCTGTCCCCATCCTTCCAGGCACTGGCAAGCCGCTTGGAGACTTGTTTAAAAAGGCAGAGGATGTCCTAGGAGCTGTGGTTACCAAGAGCTCACACAGAGGGTGCGTGTGGCAGCGCTGCACCGACCCCGGAGCACGCAGGGTGTGGGGCACGGGGAGCCCTGATGCTGACAGATCACACCCTGTGTGGATGCAAACTGCCTTGGATGTGGCTGCATGTTGGGATGGACAAGCTGGTGAGGATGTGAGTGATTTCTGCAAGCTGCCATGGCTGGAAGAACAGCAAAGAGAAAACACAAGGGCCCAGCAGTGCTGGTCTGGGGGAAGCTCTGTGCAGGGCTGTGTCCCTGCGCTCCTGGAGGAGATTTCAGTAGTGCATTGGGTGCTGTGCCTGGAATGGTCCATGTTGGTCCTACAAAGAAACAATTTCAGAGCTTTCCCTGCCAGCAGGAGGGAGATGCTTCGCTGTCCTGCACTGGTGGCACAGCTGGAAGAGGTGTCAGGTTTGCCGGCGTCGCTCAGCTGAGTTCCCATGAGATGTTCCTCCTTGGCAGAGCACATCCAGGCTCCCCGTGTGCCTGAGGGGCTCTCCTCGCTTATCAGTTGGTCCCAAAGCAGCGCTGGCAGGCAGTGATAGCCACAAACAAACCCAGGATGTTTGTGGTCTAACTGAAACCAGCCTGGCTCCAGCTGGGGGGATGCTGGAGGCTGGAGCCGCTCGGGATGGGTGGTCACACGCACGTCTGGCTGGAGGCACGGGGAGTGGATCCAGTGTGGGTGGGAAAGGGCTGTGTCCTCCTCTTGGCTCGGTGCTCTGCACCCCTGCACAGCACAGGGGGGAGCAGCAGGGCTGGCTCTGTGTGCCAGGACTGGGCAGGGCACAGGCAGAGCGGGGCCAGCCCAGGTGAGCACACAGCAGGTGAACCTGCCCACTGTACCCCCGAGGGTTGTGTCAACCTCTCTGCCTCCCCACGTCCTGTTAGGAAACTGAAATCCAGATGGTATCCTGGTAAAACTGTCTCATTTCTGAAGAGTTAAAGACAGCAAGCAAGAAGGCCTTGGCAGACTCTACTTGCAGATGTTCCCTTGCTGTGACGTCCTCCCAACACACCCCTGCCAAGGCACCAGCCCTTTAAACCTCCCTGGTTTAAAATTCCTGCACCATCTCCCTGTAAGCAGTTTTACTATTGCAATTACTATTACTATTTTACTATTTACAACCCCCTCTCGAGGAATTTGGATCATGACAAGTCTGGTTGATCAGGGTTACGAAGTCAGCATGAGGAGGGTCCAGGTGGGAGCGGCGCAGCCCCCACGGCCTCGTGGCAGGAGGGAGTCCTGCCAGGACACAGCAGGGGCTGGGGGTGGCTCAAACCTGCAGGGGACACCTGGGCTCAGAGACCCCCACAGAAGCATCCCCTAAGGAGGGTGGTCACTCCGTTTATCCTTCACCTGCAGTTGGCAATGACCCAGCACAGCACTGGTGAGCACAGCCAGAAGCGAGAGGGAGTTTTTAAAATCATTTATTACTTTAAATGTCCGTTTCCTGGAGGTGACCCGGGATCTGATGGGGACCAAGGCCAGTGACAGTGGCTGCCAGTCACCGATGAGGATGAGGGCTGATGTGGGCGTGCAGGGAGCAGGACAGAAGCAGGCTCTGCGTGCTGTGAGGATGTGTTTGCTGGGCTGTTAGTGCAGGGGAGTGTGGTGATGGTGGGATGGGAGGGACTCCATCGCTGTGCGTGCACAGAGGCAGCATCTCGCTCCGAGCAGCCCCGGGTGGGCAGCCAGCAGCACGTGCCAGGGTCCAAGCCAGCACACAGGAGGCACAGGAGGTCTGGGAGGTCCGATCTGATGCTTCTCCCCTGGTCTCCTCCAGGAGAGACACTGCTTTGGTTCCTTGTCCTGGCTGTGCCCCTGTGCTGGGCAGGCTGGGGTGGACGGTCCGGAGGATGCAGGAGAAGCAGAGCAGGGCAGGTTCCTTCTGCCAGCTCAGCCACTGCTGGGGCAGCAGGAACACCTACACTGTGTCCTTCCATCAGGGAGCTCATCACGTAACCAGGTACGCCAGAGGAGGGGGGAGTGTGAGGACTCTGCACTCCCATCCCGAGCAGGGAAGCCCTGTGGAAGAGGGGCTGCTGGTGGCCTGGTGCTGGGAGGCAGCGGGGATGGAGGGTGATGAGCCACAGGGGACTCCAGAGCACCCCCTGGGGAACCCCAAAGCTGGCTTTGTGCGAGGTATTCACTAGCAAGAGATGTGAGTCTGCTGAGGACACACTCCTGAGGCACTCCAGCTTTCCAGAGAGCTGGGAGCAGCCTCTCCTCGAGGGCTGGTGTGGTGGCCATCCAGGATGAGACCATCTCCTGTCCTGCTCCCGCTGGACACCGGGGTTGGCAGGTCCCTGTGCCCCCACCGTTCCCTGCAGGAAGGAACGGGATACTCAGCACCAGGCCGGGAGCTCAGCTCAGCTGGTCCTGGGCAAGGACAGTCCCTACCTGGGCAGGCAGTGCTAGAGCTCTGTGGATGCTCCACCACCCTGAGGGCTGCCCTGTTCCACGGCAGCCGGCACGTGGAACGCCACGTACGGGCACTTCTTCACATTGAGGCACACCAGCCTCTCGAGAGACGCCGTCTTCACTATCTCAAAGCCGGTGGCCCCACCGAATGTACTGGGTTTCCAGTACTCTGGGGAGCAGATGGGATTTCCAAAAAGCCCCTTCAGGGAAAACGGAGCTCCAATCTCCACCATGCTTTCCCCAAAAATGCCGTTGGGTTGGGGTTTCTCGAGCAGCAAGCCTGGATAAAACTCCAGAGCATCAATGTCTCCATACAGCTCCTGCAGCTCCGCCGCCTTCTCTTCCTCTCCTGCCCCAAGGGAATGTCAGAGTGCTTTAGCAAGAGAATCAGCCCGCCAAGGACTGCAAGCCCCGTGGCAGTGGGACAGCTCGTGGTCCCACACCCACCTGCAGTGCCCCCAGCAGCACTGCAGCCCTACCTGTCAGCTCCTGGAAGGACGTGTAGGGCTTCATGCCGAACCTCTTGCGGTACTCGTTGAAGGGCTGGAGCCTCAGCTGCCGGGATTCCTTGATGACCCCAACGGCCACATGCAGGACATTGGCGTTGATGGTCTGTCCCCCACCGATCTGGAGGGCGAGAGGGAGCACACGTGAGGCACAAGGCAGCACCAGCAGCAGCTCCAGGAGAGCCACCACGCTAAACCATCCATGTCCTGTGCACTTGTCGTGGAGACCAGCACATCACTGCGGCAGAACGAGGGGCAAAAAACAGCCATGGAGCAGCTTGGGTAGGACAGCCCTGTTCCCAGGGCAGGGCAGGAATGGTGTGGGAGAAGCCCTGGATGGACTGAGTGATCTGGGAGGAGGAGAGAGGTTACAGGGGGCTGGGGTTGCAGGGAGAACCTGGACACCCCCACAACCCCAGCCTCAGCCGCGCTGCTTTGCACAAGAAAAGGGGGTCAGGAGTGGAGACGCAGTGGCTTGGAAGAAAACATCCATGCGATGGCAGCAAAGAACAGCGCCAGACAAGCTGCTCCACACCCAGCTGCTCCAGGCTGGGAGATCCCTCCTTCCTCGGGCTCCGGGATCACTGGGGTGTTCACCACAGAGCACCAAGAGCTGCAACCGGCACTACCAGGCCAGCCTTGCCACGGGGAGGACTCACAGGGAGGACTCCTGGCGTGCCCAGCAGGTGCTGCCCTGGGCAGACTCCGTGTGTGACATCCCACTGCCAAGCAGGGACAGCTGTTCCTGCCTCCAGGGTACCACGAGTGTCCCTGTGGGGCGTCACAGCCCAGCACTGCCAGGGAGGGGAGAGCAGGACCTTACCCTTCCTGCTACCTGCTTGGAGAAGGACTCCACCAGCGCCTCCACACCATAGTCCATGAGCATGGAGGTGTTGTAGAGGAACTGCTGGTAGCTGTACTCTTTCCCCTGGATGACGAAGGAGTCGGGCATCAGCCCGTGCCAGTGGTAGAGCTGGTTGAACTCCACCGCGATGCGATTCCGGTACTGGAACTGGGACCCAAACAGCAGCTCGGGGTCGAACTTGAGGCTCAGGTAGTACCCACTGAGGTGCTGGACGTAGTCTTCAACGACGATCTTGATGGTCTCCCCTGGGCAGGAGCAAAAGCAGCAGCTGGTGGCAGCAGGAGCCACCAGCTCTGTACCCCGAGATGATACCCCTGTGCTGTGGCAGCACATCCCAGCACCCATCACCTCCTGGGACCCTTCTGACTAGGGGGGCGTTGAGCAGGAGGTGGGACACTGAGCTCCGTGATGGCCCTGCCCCGCGGCAGTGCCAGCCCTCACCGATGAGGATGAGCCGCGCCGTCTGGAAGAGCTGCTCGTCGTCCCAGCTGGGGTGTTCCCTCCGGAGCACGTCGCACACGCGGTTGTGCTCGCGCAGCCAGAGCGTGCCGTACACGCAGAGCCCCGGCAGCAGCCCGAACACCTCCTGCCCCATGGCCAGCCGCCGCTCCTCGGGGACGCCGGACGGGTACACCATGTGAACGGGAGCGTCGGTGACCCCGGGGGGGTACACCTCCCCGTCCACCACCTGGGGACACAGGGACGAGGTGGGAGAAAGGGCACAGGGGAGAAAAACACCCCGGTGAAAGCTTGCCCAGCCAGGAGCTGCCTCCCTGAGGACACCGTGTCTGCTCCCCTGCAAGAAGTGAGATACAGTCCCAACTGCTCCCTCATACAGTCCCAAAGCTTGTCCCCCAGCCAGCAGCCACACAGGGTGTCAGGGCTGGGGTCTCCCAGGAGCTGCCAGAGGTGCTGGGTGGTACCTGGAACTTCAGCTTCCCGTCCCTGAAGAGTCGCAGCTGGTGCTGCCGCTGCAGGTTGTCCCCGTAGAGATGTCCCAGGTCCACCTGTGGAGGGAGCAGGGCATCAAGGCTGCTCTGAGAGGCTGCTGTGCCCCGTCCCCCTCCTCCCTCCCACATCCCCCCTGCCCCTCACCCCGTGCCCCAGCGCCTTGGTGAAGCCCCGGCCCATCTTCCCGGATGTCTTGAAGAACTGGTGGGTGAAGTGCTGGGCGAAGAAGGCAAACATCATGTTGGTGCCTCGGGGATCAGCCTCAAACTTCTGCCGCAGCAGGAACCTCTCTGCCAGGAGCTGGGGATCGGGGAGCTGCTGCTTCCCTGTGGAGGATGCAGGGTGAGGGCAGATGCCCAGTGCCGGCCTGGCTGGGTACCAGTGCTGTGTGCAGGGCTGCTGGTGGTGTCTGCACAGACACAGCCCTCTCACACAGGCCACGACACGCCCTGAGCTGTCCCAGCAGCGTTTCAGATGCCACCACGCTCCTCCTGCCGCGGGGGCAGCCTGGGCAGGACAGTGACAGCACGTGGCACTGCCAGTGGTGCCTTCAGATGCGTCCACAGCAGCGAAAGCTCGGCCATGGGTGGGTGGGAAACCCTCAGGGTGGCAGTTCCCGTGGCCAGCACATACCTTTGGTGCCCATGGGCGTGGGGCAGTCACCCGGCACGGGCGGCAGGACGCGGGTGTAGTAGCTGACGTTGGCATAGGCCTCCCAGCTGATGTAGCCATAGTCCGAGTTGAAAGTGGGGGGGCTGGGGATGAGATTGGCACGAACTGAAAGGAGAGAGGGAGATCACCACTGTGGGGCACAGCCCCTGACCTTGCCACCCGCTCTGTGCTGCCGGACGCCCTCCCCTGGCACCCCAAAACCCCAAAGGTACCAGCAGGGCAGGCACGTGGATGTCCTGGGATTTGCTCCGAGCCTTTTAAAGGCTGCAATTCCCTGGGGAAAAGGAAGGCCTGTGCTAATGCTTTAAGTGGATTTCTGGATGATGAATGAGATGACAAACCCATAGAAATGGTGAAACCAACAGCCGGAGCCTTTGCGAGTGTGTCGCTAGGGCTCCAAGAGCTGGAACCTAAATATTTATGCAAAGTGATGAATGTGGGGACATGAGTAACAAGGGCCATATTTCCACAGGCTGCTTTCCATGCAGCTGCACGAGAGTCCCTTGGCCTGGGGAGTGCAGCATGCCAAGAGCTGCTCGTGTTTTCCAGCTGGCTGGCAGCCCAGCACAGGGCTGGGAACCCCCTGAGCCCCACCAGGCAGCCCCTGGGCTGAGTGACAGTGTGACAGGGTGATGGAGTGGTGGTGTGACAACCCCCTGGCTCTCCTGGAGAGGTGACTCCAGCCTGATGCCCACAGGAGCTGCTCAGCATCGCTGCAGCTCTGCCATCCCCATCCACACCTCTACTCGTGCCGGGGGGTCCTCGAGTCCTGATGAAACCCCAGACCCTCTCCAACCCCTCACCTGTCAGCACGAGCCTCATGAGCGTGTCCCTGATGAAGGTTCTGTTGATGATATCCCAAAACCACTTGAAGTGGGTCAGGACGAAGTGGTAGAAGGCAGGACTGGGCTTCAGCAGGTTGTGGAGGCGCGTCCAGAACTCGGCTGGGGGAGACAGACCAGGCAGATCACTCACCCCACTAATGAAGCCCACTAACAGCCCCAGTCCACCCACACTGTTGCTGTCGGTGAGAGCAGTGCTGTGGGCACAGTGAGCTGCCCTGGGGTCCAGGGGTGCCACAGGGACTTACGGGAGGTGCAGTTGACCCCGTAGTATCCCGTCCTTGTGCAATCACACTCGTATTCTTCCAGACCAACCCTCACACACACCCCTTGGTGCTGGCAGGGGAAATAGCAACAGGGATTCACTGCAGGGAGAGAGAGAGAGAGAGAGAGGTCACCATCCAGCCACCCCATCACAGCATCCACCAGCTCTGGTGTCACCAACATGCCACAGGAGCCGAACACCGCCTGTCACGGGGGTCTCCCGCAGCACAGCCGGGGCTGTACCTCCGTGGCTGGGGGGCTGCAGTGCCCCCAGAGCCCCAGCAGGGGCAAAGCCGTGCAAACACACCCGTGTCGTGTTCGCAGCAGCCTTTGTCAGGGCAGGGTTTGCTTTGGCAGGCGGCCCCTCCGGCCCCTCCGCGCCGCCGCCCTGAGCGGATGGAAGGGGCCTCGCTCCCAGTCCCGCCCGGCCCTTCCTCCACCACCTTCGTGCCCAGCCTGCAGGCACGAGATAAGGGCCCCTTCCCGCCCGTCCCAGGGCGGCGGGATGCCGTGGGACAGGGAGATCCCCCCAGCACAGAGCGGCTCCTGCGCTGGGGCAGAGCTCGGTGCTACCCAGGCCAAGCTCCTCTGATCCATCCTGGGGCAGGCAGGTCCTTGTAACTCCACCATCCACAGCCCCTCCAAGAGCAGCAAAACCAGGGGAGAAGGACGAACACAATTCAGGATGGCTGGAGACCCCTCTGCCTTCCACCAGCCCAGGGAACGCTCTGGAAATTGGGATGTCCTCTGCTACAGCTGCCTCTGAAAGCCAAGCCTCGCCGGTGGCATCCTCAGCCTCGCTGAGGTGGGTTGGTTCCCACAGACCCAGGATGGAGCCTTTGTGCCAGGAGGATAAAAGTGCCTAGAGCCAAGTGGCTGAGCCACCACCAGGACACACAGCACTCAGGGACACGAGTGTCACCACCACAGTGTGCAGCTCCAGAGCCACGGGAATGGGGAAGATGGGCAGCACGCCCTGAGTGCCAGAAAACACTGAGAGCCACTCCCAGTGTGCCCAGCTGATGAAGGAAGGTCTCCTGGGTCCATCAGCTGCTCCACGTAGTCCGTGAGCTCACCAGGCCCTGCCAGACCTGGTTCAGATTCTTTGGGAATTTGGGAACAGCTTCCAACACCGGGGCGGAGGAGGCGGAGGGATGGGCATGCAGAATAGAAACCTCATTTTTTCCGTAGGAAATTGAAGCTAAAAATTCACATCTTTAAAAAATAAAGCTAATTTTGTGAAGTTTCTCTGTCTTCCAGCAGCCAGGCACTCGGGGCAGGGCAGGGGCTGCCTGGGAGCCCAGGGCTCAGCTGGCAGCTCTGCCGAGCTGTGCCCAGCCCTGTGGCCCCAAATCCCTCACGGCACAGGGGCCGGCTTGCAAAGACGTGCTCAGCTCCCAGCACTTCCATCAGGCTCCCCCTTTCATCTCAGATCTTTTCATGTCTCCAGACGGGAGGCAGCAGGCGGGAATCTTATTTATCTCAGACAAATTAAGGTCAGACCACCCGTTCGGAGATTTGCAAGGTGGGAATTTTTGGAAAGGGGGAGGTGTTGCAGTGCCTCTGCAGCATCCTGCGGGATATTCCCATGCCGGTAGCTCACACTTGGCTCTGCTGCAGACCCTACAAACACCCCAAAGAGCAGCCCCGGGCACCCCGTGCAACCCGCAGGTGCCGCAGCCGCGGGGCTGGGAGGATGCTCCGTGCCGCAGGCTCCGGCAGAGCAGGTCGAGTCCTGCCCTGTCCCTCCAGCTGATACAGGGAGTCAGGAGAAGTTCAGCCTGCCGGGGCTCTCCCTGGTGTGGGCCTCGATGATGGCAGGTCGTGCCGAGCCCTCCTCCGAGGCGGGTTTGGCCGCATGCCGGGCTCGGCCTCCTCCCACGGTTCAGCGCGGTGTCAGCGCCGCGGGGTCCCCGGGGTGGGGTGGGAGCAGCGTGTTCCAGCCAGAAGGGCGGGAAGCGGGTGGATGGAGCGTGTCCTGGCCCGCGACAGCATCCCCCTCACGTCCTTCTGGAGCCTCCCTCGTGCGGCAGCTCCTGCCTCTCTCCACCCTGGCCAGGAATCCTGCGCCGGCCCTGCCAGGAGGCTCTAGGTATGGGGAAAGCCGCTGCCAGTCTCTGCGTGGAGCACGGCCCCTCCGTGATGGCAGAGCTGGTGAACACGCTCCATCAGCGCTGAGAAATGCCAGATTTCGGGGACAACATCCGCTCTGCGAAGCGCAGCCAAAGCGACCTGGGGTGAATCACGGCCGGGATGGAGCCAGGCTTGCTCGACGGCCCCGCGGCCGCGGGCTGGGAGGAGGATGAAAGGCTCACGCACTTGTTTTTCCCCCATCCAGGAAAGTTTTCTCGGGCCCACGAGCTGCTCACAGCGCACGCAGCGCAGCCAGATCGTCATCTGCAAGCACTCCTGGCAGCGGCGGGAGCGGGAGCGGCGTGCCAGGCCCGCAGCTGCGCTCCACGTGGGCTCAGCGATCCTCCCCCTGCACCTGAGCCGGCTGAGGATGGGCTGGGGGCAGGCTGGAGGGCTGACAGCCCCAGGGCTCTCGGGGTGGCAGCTGCCTCCCCTCTGCAGCCCAGAGGTCCCCAAACTGCCCTCACACAGCAGGGTCCACGCCAGACCTGCCCCGTGGCTGGGGCTCGGGCAGATGCTGATGTTGGGGTGCTGCCCCAGCTCCTGCTTGGCAGCAGCGACGCAGAGAGTTGTGGAATTTTTCACAGGTTTGTGAGGTTCACTTTGCAAAAACACTTGCACAAAATTTCACCCCTGAAGGCAAGCCAGCTGCCAAGGGCAATATCTGCAGGGAAAACTGAGAAACACCATGGGACAAGCCTGGCTCCACTCAGCCAGAGGAAAAGTCTACAGAGAACAAACAGCGTGGCTCAGAGCCAAGGTGCAGCCAGCAAGGAGTCAAGAGGAGAGCTCTGAGCAGCAAACACCGAGTGAGCAGGAGATCCCAACCTCAGCCCAGCATCCTGTTATTTGGTCTTGGAGAGCAGATCCGAGGGCTAGATTAGGGTTGTGGTCCTCCTGGCACGAGGCTGGGGAGGAGCAGAGCCCGGATACTCTGCTGACAGCACCTCAGGGCACTGTGCAGTTCCCCTAATTTCTCAATCAGATATCTCCCTCCCTAATTAAGGCTTGGAAGAGAGACATCCTTTCATGTATACCATGTATCCCAGGTATTTTTTTCCCCCACGTAGTCAAATTCTCTTTGATCCTGGTGTGCAGCAGTCAGCTCCAGGGCTGCACCATTCCAGCCTGCATCTGTCCCAGCTGCTTCAGGCACGTGGGTCTCCAGTGTGTCCCTAGGCCCTTGTCCTGTGCCAAGCAGAAAACACAGGTGCTCGTCCCAGATGTCCTCAGCCCCCAGAGGGGCTTCTCAGGAAGATGAGAGCCATGCAGAAGGATGGCCAAGCCAGAGGAAGAGCCACACAGAGGCTGTCCCTTGCTGTCCCTGTGGTCCAGCCCAGCAGATGACAGCCAGGTCCATCCCATGGGGCTGCCCCTTTCAGCAGATGTGCCCAATGTGCCCCTCAGTGGGGTGATTGCCACCTCCCCAGCACCGACCCCCTCCTCCAGCACTCGCTCCTGCTGCTCCCACTCTGACCCTGAAACCTGAGGCTGAGAAGCCAGAGGTTTTGCAGGGTGGCTTGGCCACATTGGGGTCACCCAGCCCTGCTGACCCCAGCAGCTGGACCTGCCACCTCCTGCTGGGTGGACTCCTGCAGAGCTGACACAGCCACCCCTCTGTGTGGCCATGGCCACGGGGCCTCTGAGCGCTGCAGCTCCGGGTCGTGTTCCCCTTTTGGACACATTTGCTTCCAAAACAGGGAAGTCTGCCCCTCTGGGTCACTGCTTTTGCACGGGACCAGCTGCTCCAGCACAGAGCAGAGGGCAGACCTGGGCAAGGTACTGGACACAGGGTCATCATCAGCATAATTTGAATGCAGGCAGCCAGAGCCCCTCGAGAGATGCAGCCCATGGGCCTGGGCTGGTTTTGCTGAGAACTTGCCTTTAGCAAGGAACTGTAAAATCTGAGAAGTGCCCCGAGCTCCACATTGGGATGGCATTTTCTGCAGGGAGGAAGGTCTTTTTGCAGAGAGGAACTGGAGTTAATGCCCTGCTAAGGACCTGAAGGAATCTGCGCTGTAGGGGCTGGGGATGGAGTTAATGGGATTCAAGAAAGGGTTTTGTTTAACAACACGCTCCGTGGGTGCCTGCCATAAGCAGCATTGCTCCTGGACATCCCTGGGTGCACCTGAGGTGGGCAGCCTGAGCCCAACGTGGCCATGCCAGCACGTGGTCAACTTCTGCAGCACATGGAACGAAACAATGGCTCAGGGCACCGGAGCCAGCCCTGCTGCTCCCAGCCCTGCATCCTCACCCCCAGCCGCAGCTTCATCTGGTGTGCATTTGGGGACAGGAGGACAGGCCATGACTGCCAGCACGCAAGGATATTGTCCCCCTTTCTTTCGAGCAGCCCCGTCCCGGCTGGGGGGCTGCAGGGACCAGGCGGCTGCTGCCCCTCAGCCCGGTGCTGGCCCGCCCAGGGGTGGCCGCTTCTTGGCGGGGGTCCAGCCCTGTCGTGCGTTCCCGGCCGCCCCGGGGCCAGCGATGTCTCCTCCTTGCCCTGCGTGTGGTCCCTGCTCGGCCGCTGCGGGAGGTGGAGGGGAAGTTTGTTCTACCCGGGCGGTTTTTGCTCCCAGCCAGGCGTGACGGGCCAAACGCCGCAGCTCCGGGCGCTGCGGGCACCCTGACCCGGGCGGGGGGTCCCGCCAGCCGCCCCCGCCCGCCCTGCCTGCCCTCCGCTCGGGGGTCCTGCTCGCAGCCCCGCGGGCACCGGCGGGCGAGGACCAGCCCCGGGCGAAGGGGGCGATCTCTCCCGGGACCCGCCCGTCCCGCAGCGCCTGCCCCGCACCCCCGGGACCCCCCCGGTGCTGGACCCTGCGGGACCAGGTCCCCCCGCATCCCCCAGGAGCGGATCCCTCCCGATGCGGGATGTCGCCGCTCCACCGGTACCGACGTCCCCGCGCCTCCCTCCCTCCCCGCCTCCCTCCCGGTGCGGTGCCGCCCCGCGTACCGGAGCCGGTGCCGGCGGCGCTCCCGGCGGCGCAGAGCAGCAGCACGGCGTGGGCGAGCAGCAGCCGCAGCCCCGCGGCCGGCGGGGCCCGGGCCCGGCACCCACGGCCCATGGCGAGAGGCAGCTCCGCCGCGTCCCGCCGCCGTCCCGCCCGGCCCGGCCCCACCGCCCCCGCCCCCGCCGCGCCGCCTCCCGCCCCCGACGGGACGGGATGGGACGGGACGGGGCCGCCTCCGACAGCCCGGCCCGAAGGGGGGCTGCCCCAACCGCGCTCCCCTCCCCTGGTTGCCGCGGCCACCCGTGCACACCCAGCCGTGCCCCGAGGTGCCCCAGGAGCCCCAAGATCCCGGTGTCCCTCCCTGAGCATCTCCATGCCCAGCTTCTGGTACACGCATCTCTCTGCATCCCCACGCCCTTCTCCCCATGTCCCCCTGCATCCCCATTCCTAAACCCTAATCCCAAATCCCCCGGGACTCCATGCCCATCCCCTAATCCCCCGGGACCGGCTTAACTCCTCCGAGTGGCCACAAGAGGCTGCCCTGTGCCAGGAGCCAGGCTGCCCTCAGCCGCCAGCGGCCAGAAAAGCTGAGTTTATCGGTGAAACCATCGCCGGGTGTTTCCTGCCTGGATGCTTTGTTCCCAGCGCCTGCCCCTGGCAGCAGGGACAGGATCCAGCCAGCCCAGCCCGGGCAGGCACAAGACACCCCACAGAGGTCATGTGGGGCTGGAAGGAGGTTCTGTGTGGGGATGGGGTGGCATGAACAGACCTTGCTGGGATGTCCCCAAGCTGGTGGCCCTCAGAGCTCAGGGCCTGTGGCTGCAGAGCCTCTCCCGTGCAGTGGAGACCCTGGCACAGGCCTGGCTGTGTGTGGGGATTATCTCGGGTTGTGCTGCCACCTCCTTGCAGAGCAGCAGGAAGCCCCAGCAGGCCGGAGGTGTGCGATTCCTGCACGGCTCCTCCGTGGATCCCGCGTGGGTCCTGCACAGGCTTCCAGCAGCAGGGAGGGAGCGTTCCCACAGGGCGAGCGGCCTTTGCAGGTGTCCAAAAGTGAACAAGGGCCTCAAATCCAGCATCAGCCATGACATAAACATGAGCTCAGTGTGCTCTCCATGTGCTCACGCAGGGTGGGGACACCGCCTGCCTTCCACTGAGGAACATGGCTGGAAACGTGGGGCAGATTTTACTCGGTGTGTGCTGGGGCCAGAGCTGCTCCTGCCCTCTGCCAGCCCCCCCATGGTGTCACAGCCCCACTGAGAGCAGAGTGGTTCCCACTATGGATGTATGTACGTGTTTCTCCTCCATCCCCTCAGGCAGCACCACCAGCCTCAGCTCTGGCCATGCCCCCCTCCTGTCCCGCACCCAGTGCCTGATGCTATTTGACCGCAGCACGTGTGACCCGGCAGGGCCTGACCCTTCTCACCCACGGGCCAGCCCAGCAGCCCTTGGGGATGCCCTGCTCCAGCAGCGCTCCCGTGCTCACTGCCCTTCCCTCTCATCAGGTTTTAATAATCACTCTCTTGCACAATACGGGAAACAATTGCAACAGCTCCGGGCTGGCTGTCTCGCCAGGGCCGCTGAGGGGCTGCCGTGGAGGGGCTGTCCCCACGCTGCTGGGCGAGGGAGAGGGCTGCTGCTGCCAGCTGCGGGGTGTCCTGCAGACCCCTACCACTCTGGGTGTCTCACCCAGTGCCCAGACCCCCCACTCCAGCTCTCAGTGCCTCACTGGGCTGCTCAGCTCTAACCCAGCAGCTACAGAACTCCCCAGTGCCAGCCCCGGCTGCCAACAGAGCTCCTGCGACTCCGTCTGAGCCGCAGCCCAGGACGTCTGGCCTCACGTCCCAGACTGGGAGCCAGGTCTGCGGGTCAATTGCTGCTCCCAGCCAGTGCAAGGATGGGCTGTGCTGCCTCGGTGCTGTGTGAGACTGTGGTCTCACAGCCTCAGTGTGAGGCTGGGGCCACTTGGGACATGGAGGGCACGTCTGGTGGCCAGCAAACACTCTGACACTGTGTTGGAGTAGAGAGGGGAGCTCCAGTGTGGTGCTGACAAGTCCCACATGTGCCTCACTACCATGTGCTGGGCAAAGGTGGGAGAAACCAGACAACCAGAAATCAACCTGATGAACCCCCTCAGAAGGGTGAGGCAGGCTCTTGTGGGGCAGTGGCACTGGCAGCAGCTTTGGGAAGAGCAAGGGCCTCCCCAGGGCTGAGGGAAGGGGTGCTGCTCCTCTGGGATGTGGCCTTGCCATGGCTCCTGGGAGCACTCCATGCTGACCAGCTGCCGATGGGACATGGCACAGGATGGATGGGCCTCTGGCAGTGGCAGCCTGGGGTTCTGCCTGGAGGGTTTCAACCCTGAGAACCCCAAACCTTCTTTAGACGTGGCTGGAGAAGTTGCTGATGCCCAGAGGTTCTCCCCTGCCGTGCCACGCTCCCGGCTGTGCCTGTGCCAGTCCCACGCTGCTCTTCTGCTTTTCGCAGCAGCAGCCGCGGGTGTTGAGGCTGTGGCTTTGTCCCTTTTCCTCCTGTGGCTTCCCTCCTCCTTCCAGAGGCACAGCCGGAGTTCTGCTTCCTTTTTCTCTCCCCGGTGCAGGGATGTGACTGTGATCCCACTCCAACTCTGGCCATTTCAGAGCTCTTGGTGCCGCCCCGGGGATGTGCCGGTGTCAGAAATGCGGGATGGGCGCGGGAATGGCCACAGCGCTTCGGCTCCAGTGTAGGGTAGGATGGGGAAGGCAATTCCGGAGCCGTGCTGGGAAGCACCCGTGGGCTCCGTGACCTGTCCTGCCGTGGCCCCACGTGCAGGTCCAGGCAGGGATGGCGAGGGCCCGGCATGGTGGAGCAGCCGGTGCTGCCGGCGCGTCCTCCCGAAGGGAGGCAGCAGAACACCGCCTATGGCAGCGCGGCGGCGGAGGGAGGGAGGCACTGGGAGGCGCTGGGAGGCACTGGGAGGCACGAAGCGCCGCTGCTCCCGAGCTGCTCCTCCTTGGGCAGCCCTCCATCTCCCCTGGAGACCCCTGAGACCCCCATCCAGCGGGTTTGGAGTGATGCTGCCTCCGGAATCTGCAAAGCCACTGGAGCGGGACAGTGGGACACAAGTGACTGAGGGGGTCGATATCCCAAATCCTTTCTCCCACCTTCCCAGGGGTTCTGGAGCCATGGAGGCACCTGGTGTCATGGAGATACCCCATAGGAACACCCCGTGCCGTGGGGACACCTGGTGCCACGGCCCCAAAGCCATGAGACAGGGGGCAAGGTGACACTCAGGGAGTCCACCCACCCTGAGCCTCATGTGTGGGGCAGCCAGGCAGGGGCACCCCACAACTCCCCAGTCCAGTGCTCCGGGGTGGCTGTGGTTGGGCCATAGTGTTTTGCCCTGACCCCAGGGAATCTGCACTGCCATGGAGCATCCCCAGGCTGAGGACCCCCTCCCTGTCCATCCCTGAGCAGCCCCTCGCTGGGATGTGACTCAGTGGAGGAACCCTGACCATGGGCTGTGTGGGATGGGCAGATAACATAGAGCCAGAACCCCACATTTTTCTGCTGCAAGGTTAAGAGGTGACAAATCCCTGTGGGGAAGGTCCCTGACAGCCACAGGAACTTAGTCCAGAACAAGAGCAGAGCAGATACTGGTGGCTGGAGACCCCGCACGGGGCATCCCTGGGCTCAGAGGCTCTGTGGGGGCACAGGGCCAAGGGGGCAGCAGTGGGGGCAGCCCAGGGGGTGAAACTGTCCCCAGTGGCCAAGCAGGGCTGGCCCCTTCCCCAGCTCCACCGGGCACAGCGGCCGAGGGCCCAGCACTTCCTCCAGCACGGGGAGCTGACAGACAGTTTGGGGGGCTACAAATCAGACCTGAAAAGACGGGGCTGGACAGGCTGTCTGGGAACTCGTAACCTGAGCCCCAGGAAAGGAGGACTCAGGAAAGCGCTTTCAGCAATCATATTCATCATCTTCAGCTCAGGCTCATTAGGCTCGCGGAGCCCGGCCCCGCCACCGCCAACGCCTCCCGCGCGCAGATAGAGCCGCCGGCTCAGACAAATAAATGCTTCCAGCTTCCCGGTGGATGCGGCAGGTCAGGGAGCATCTGATGCCAATTACCCACGGTGTAGGGTTCCCTGGCCCCGCTCGCCAGCACCGCAGCTCCTGCGCTCCGGTCACAGGGTGCTCGGCCACCTACACGTGCCCTCCGTTTTGGGGTGGCCTCGTGGATCACCCTCTGTCGGAAGCCGTGAGGGCAGACACAGGGGAGAGGTTTGGTCTCCCACTGCAGCAGGAAGAGCATCCCTGTGCCACCGAGTGTTGGGCTCCTCCATCCCGGGATCTGGCGCAGGGATTGATCACCTGAGCGTTTCAGGGGATGCTTGAAGGCCACCTCTCCACGTGGCCGTCCCCACCAGCACAGGGAACCAGCGTGTCACTGCTGTCACTGCCTCCCAGGCTGTCCCCAGCACATGTGCCACAGCATGGTGTGGCAGGGACCCTCCTCTCTGCTCCCCTCTGTGCGGAGAGGGTGGACAGAGGCCCTGGCTGGTGCAGCACATCCTCAGGGGGCTGAGCTGTGGAAGTCACCGTCAGGTTCAGGTCCAAAATTACATTTGACCATGGAAACCCACAGACAAGGCTGGGAAGGGTCCCCAGGATCCAGGGCTCCATCCCGAGGGGCGATGGCAGCCAGCACAGCCACACGGCCTCACCGAGGCCCCCCTCGCCCTGCAGCTCTTGGGGACAGCTGCACGTCCCCAGTCCTCGGGGTCAGCCTGGCCTGGACATCCTTAATTGCCCAGAGGTTGCTGTCCCCGGGCCCGGGGCCACGTGTCGGAGTGACCCTGGGCAGGAACCTGACACGGACACGAGTCATTCGGGATCAACGCTGGGGGCCAGGAAATTGCAACGGACACGAACCTAAATACGCTGCACGTCCCCCCAGGTAATCAGGGGCCGGGCCAGATTCCAGCTGACAGCTTAAATGCCTTAATTCCTTGGCCCCTGTGGTTCGAGGGGGTCCCGTGTGCCATGGGCTTCTCCCAAACGGTCTCTGAGCTGGAGATTTGCCTGTAATTGGAGGCGTGTTGCATTCCCCTGAAAGTAGCCAGGTCCCGCTGGAGGGGGGCTGCGGGAAGGCAGCAATTTCCCTTATGGAATTATTTACCTGATTAGAGAGTTTATTTTATCGAAATTGCTTCAGAATGGGGCTGCTCAGTGTGTCCAGTGTGGGGAGCTCCCCGGTGGGGCTGGCGACCTGGAGACAGGTAATTTGTGTGGTTAATGGGACTAATCCACCAGGCAATTACACCAATAGATTTCACGGCTGCAAAGTGCTCTGTTCCCATTAATTAAAAATCTGTTAAGAAGATTAGCACGTAAAAGGCATCAAAAGAAACCCACGAGTTTCTTTTCCCACCAGCCCTCGAAGGCGAGTGTGGGAGTGCTGGATTGCTCACATTAGCACAAAAATTACTCTTTTAAAGGTAAGGGCTTCGCATCCAAAGTAACCGCTGACAGTTTTCCCCGACTTCCCTACCAAGAGGTCCTTTATCTTTAATTATAGTTTGTTTAAATTGGGCCTGATTGTTCGTGTGGAGTGTTAGCTTAAATATATCTGGAACGTGGGTTCCCCCGTGTGTGGCAGCGCTGTGAGGGCACGGCTGTGCCCTGGCAGGTGCCCCCGCTCTGGGCTGGTGCTCAGGACTGCTCAGGGGAAGATGGGGGTCCAGGGGAGCCTGAACTCAGCATCCCAGGGCTGAGATGGTCGCAGCAGGGCAGGAGCAGGGATGGCAGTGCCACCGTTGGTACCACCACTGGCCGGGGCTCAGCCACCAAACCTGGGTGCTGGGCTGTGTGGGCACCTCCCTGGTGTGGTGGGGAGCCAAGGCCTCTCCAGCGGCCTCTCTGTGGCATAAGTCCCACGCCAGCACCGCTTGCACCCCGCAGACACCCCGCTCCCATCCCCACGGTGCTGCTGCCGGCCAGCCCCGCTCTGCTCGGCCCCTCGCTCAGCGGCCGGGGCTGTCCCTGCTCTTTGTCCACGGCCAGACTTGAGCAAAACAAAAGCAAATTCCCCGGCAGCTGGAGGTGCCATTTTTACGACTGGGCTGAACGAGGAAGTATTTTTTGATCTCTTAAAAATCCTGAATATTATCTGACAGTTTATCTTGTTTCTCGCATCCGTGTCTTTGCAGCAACGCCAGCTCATTTACATGTGTATTGCGCCTGCCTCCACGGGTGCTGAGGTCAATTGAAACTCAAGAAAAGAGGAGAAATTTATGCAAAACTGTTGATTGCATTTGTATGTAATGAAATCATCCAATATTCATCTGACTATAGACTCTAATCTGAAAGGAGAAGTGAAGGACATAAGAGTCACTGGAAAGCAATAATGAGCTTCTGTAGTGATTAAAAAAGCACTTGAGCTTTCTGAAAATCCAGCCAGAAATCGTGTCTAATCAACACGGAATATAGGAGGCAGAGATTACATTGATACATTTTGCAAAGCTCACTGTTGAAAATGTATGCGCGCTGTAAACTCTGACATGCCATCCAGGGTCTGTTGGATACAAATCCGGGCGGCACAATCAGCGCCCGGCTCGTCCCTGGCACAAAGCAATCTTGGTGTCTCTGCTCGGTGACTCACAAGGAGCGCAATCACATCTATTTTGAAGAGCAGCGTTGTTTTTTAACTGTGTCGAGAGCTTCCAGCTTCCTCGGAGTTTTTCCTTGCCTCTGCCTCCGTTTCGAGGGTCCCCGCGCCCGCTCGGCCCAGGCGCTGGTCCCTGTCCAGCAGCTCGGAGCAGGCTGGAACATCCAGGTGGTGCTGAGTGCGGCTGGTGGGCGGCCTGGGAAGGGTGAAGTGCCTCCCCAGCAGGGATGTGCACAGGGATGTGTCCCCTGTCCCAGGGGTGTGACCCCTCAGGGACCCCCACCCTTCCAGGCCGTGGCTGCACTCGCCGGGTGTGAACACGACAGTGTCGCAGGTCAACAGATGCCGTTGGGAGAGGGCTCCTGGTGAGGGCAGAGAGGTGTGGACAGCCCAGGGCAGAGCGTGAGGGGTCTGGCCATGGCCCTGCCTCACCCCCTGCCCTGCACCACCCACGGCATTTGCGGCCGAGGCCAAACCATTTTTGGCAGCCGATGTGGCGTCGCTGACACAGCCCCACATTTACACCAGCCCAGCTGCTTTCTGGCCCGTGTCCCTTCCCCTCCTGGGTTCTTTGGCACAGCTGGAGCTCCTTCCCACCCGCCAACAGCATCAGCTGCAGCTCCTTATCAGCTCTGGGTGCAATCCAGGCTGGAACCAAGTGAGAGGTTCCTGCTGGTGCTGCTGGAGGAGTGTTTGGAGCGGGCAGACCTTGTGCTGCAGTTCCTGGTGTGGAGCAGCAGGTGATTTATGCTGCAAAGTGGGACCTGTCCAGAGCTGCCCTGTGAGTGAGCTGGCAGTGAGTGCCCATCCTGTCTTCTCCTGTGTGGTTGGAAGGGGCTGGGGCTGTGGCTTTCTTCTGCTTGTCCTGCAGAGCAAGGTCCTACAGGGAGCAAGATGGGCTGGGGGGACACAGCCCCTTAGGCTCACATGTTGCCTGCCCTACTTTGGTGGTACCAGGGTTGAGAGCAGCATCTGTGGGTGCTGTCGCTGCTCCTGTCGCAGAGCACAGGATTGAGGTGGGGATGCAAATAAATGGGCTCTCCAACCATCCAGGCAGCTCCATCCCCAGCCCAGCGCTGGAGCAGTTTTACCACAGGTTTTATGTGAGGTGCAGGGAGATGCTACAGGGTGAGGAAGAGCAGCAAATATTTGGGAAATTCCCCCATACAGTGCTCCCCTGCAGCTCCAATGCCTGCCTCCATCAGTCCATCACCACCCCTCAAGGGCTTGGAGAACGGGAAGAGGCTGGAGAAACACCCGTGGGCAGCAGCAGTTCTCCACCTGCCCTGGCTTTGTGGAGCTCCCACTTCAGCAGCTGCTGCTCCCTGGCAGGTATGAGGAAAACCCTTCAGGGCCAGGCTGCTGCAGGGATGCTGAGGCTGCAACAATGGCCAAAGAAGCCCAGTTGATAAATGTCAAAAGAAATCCAGTAATCGGCTGAAAGCAATTTCCCGAGCCGAGGAACCGCCCTGGGCTCGCCATCTTCCTTTATTCATTTATCATGGCAAGGGCTTTGGCCAAAATACACAAAGCAGAGAAATTGTTGACATGTGGGGCCCTAGCAGAGCAAATCCTTCATCCTCCTTCCCCCTCCCCGTGGCACACAAACTAACTTTTTGGGAGTTGTTTACTTAAGGAGCGCAGAGCGCTCGGCGCTCTTTGAACCCAAATGCCTCGGGAGCGGGGCTGGGGGGCTGCCACCACCTCCTTCCTCCTGCCATCACCTCCCTGCTCCTGCCATGGCCCAGGCCCTTTGCTGCCAGCAAAAAGAACCTGCTGGCAGTGAGGAGCTCAGCTGTGTGACGTGCTCAGGACCTTGTTCTGCTTATGCCTCCTCCAACCCCAGAGATGTGGTGCTAGAGGCTTGCACGGGCCCTCTGTAGATGGGCAGCAGGGGCAGATATCGGGTTTGGAAAGTTCCTGTGTTGGCTTTTGGTCTTCTTGGTCCTGGCTGAAGCAGCTGTGCTGACAGCACTGGTTTCAGCTCTGCCTTGGGAACCACAGAGCCCCTGCCCACCCTGCACAGTCAGTGCTGAGCTCCCTCACCCCTCCCCAGCGAGCCAAATGCTGCCTTTGGAACAGAGGAACCCCAAGGGAACACACCAACCAGGCTGCTGCAAGGCTGCTCCTCCACATCTCATTTTGACTTTATTTCTAAATTAAAAATAAATGCTGAGGTTTGCAGCAGGACAGTGCAGGCTCCCCCTGCCCGTGTTCCTGGCTGCTGCAGGAACACAACATGGGGTGTGAGGTGAGCAGGGCAGTCCTTCCTCCTCAGCTTCCCTGGGAGCCCCTCCAGCAGCCCCCAGTCCTCCTCCTGGATGTTTTATTTCTCACCTCATGTCACCCAATTCTGTTCCCACCTGGATGAGCAGCGAGGAGAGCTCCCCCCTCCCCCCAGCACTGCCCAGGTGGGCAATGGGAGCAGCCAAGGCACAGAGCTGCTCATCCCTGAGGCTGCTGCCTCCAGGCAGGGATCAGTGCTGGGGGCACGTGGCAGTCCATTCCTGCTCCAGGGGGAGTGTGTCCAGTGGGATGGTGTTTATCCAAGCAGCTCCTTGGTCTTTGCTGCCAGCAGCTTGTCCATCTCAGCGACAGCCTCGTCTGCCATTTGCTGGATCTGTGGCAAGACAACACAAGTCGGAGTCCTGTGTGAGGTGATGCCAGAGTTTAAAGGGAAAGGAGTGACTTCAGGGCAGGGCAGAGACCTGCTGCTGCTGGCACCAGAGAAGAGAGGGCTGTTCCCTCCTGCAGCACTATCAGAACACACAGGTAACAGCAGGAGCTTTAGTACATGCCAGGAATACAAACACCCAGCAACCATCTGCTTGTTTCTTGTAAAAAAGGAATAAAATGGTGGTTGTCCAAGCCCTGCCCAGGGATCAGCTATCCTGGTAACATGGGATGGACATGGCAAGAATGTAAAAGGGATCAAAATGTGCAGGCCCTTGAGTAAGAGCAGGTCAAGGCTGGAGCACACCGGGGGTTGTGCACTGGTTTCACAGGATGAAGTTGTGCTCACTCCCAAGGTCTAATGATGACCTTTCCTCGTGTGGAAAAATTTGGGTACAAGAAAAAATTCCACTGGAGATGTTACCTCTACCAGTGCAGAAAACCATCTGTCTGCTCTGGGAGAGCTGCTTCCCAACAGGATTTGGTTACAATGGCATGGCCATTTTTCCTGCTTGCACAAACGCTCTGTATATCAGTGTTTATTTTTGTGAGCACACAGAGAACTGTCCCAGAGCATTTGCAATGTATCTAACTTTAGCTGTTAATAAACAAACAGCTAAGAAGTAATGGCCTGCCTTCAGAGGCATCAATTCAGCAGAACACTCAGGCTTGTGCCTGAGTTTATGCCCAAGTAATTGACTTTAGTGACATCTGCTCTCAGGGAATTAGGCATGTGCTTAAGTATTTTCCTGAATGGGAGCCAAAAACTCTGAACAGAGATAATCCTGCTAGCCTTTTCATTAATAACAACTGAAACAATCCTCACTAACACCAGCTGTTTGCAGTGGCCAGGCACTGGGTGAGTGCTGGTACAGACATGGATGTGGCTTGTTTCACTACCCAAATTCAGCTGGTTTCTGCAACAATCCCTCATGGTACAAAAGCTTTTGGGGAATGGTTTTTCCCCTTGTCAGCTTACAATGGTTCATATCTTAAATCTGGCCTTGAGATTGATGTCTCAAATCTTACAAACAAAAAGCAACTACAACAGCCACTGCCAACTCCAAACATGCAGCCCCTTCCCCCACTGGGTCCTCAGTGATAGAGATTTGTCAGCAAGGGCTGGGACAAACACACCACTGAGCTCTGAGACACCAGGATATGGCAGAAGGGAAGGAAATTACCTGCTTTTCCAGCAGCCAGATGGTATCTTCTGACACTTTGCTCTTGGACTTCTTTACCTGGCTGATGCTTTTGCTTCGCACCTTTCTCAGGGCCTCTTTGGACTTGTTGGTGGAGTGCTTGGCCAGCTTGGCCAGGTTCTCCCTGTGCTCCCTGGTGACCCTAGGAATGAGGGGAGAGGAAAAACACCACAAGGAAAACAGTGTCATGTGTGGCACAGCCAGATTTGTTTTCTGTGATGGACTGTGGGTAAATGAGTGATCCTCTCTGACTGCTGCTGCCCTGCCCAGGGACACCCAAACCCTGCTGGTGTTGGACAGACCTTGCTCTGCTGGGAGGCCCTGTGTGTCACAGGGCAGAGAGACTGAACAGCTCAGGGCTCATCTTCATTCTGCTTTGGTCCACCTGGAAAAACCAGCATCCCCAGGGCAGAGCACCCAGGGAAGCAAGCCTTGAGCCTAGAAGGGAAAATCTCCAGCCTGGCCCTAAGCTGGGGAACTTGGACTGAATCTTACTTGGTTCATAGTTGTTGCTGCAGTGCCTGAAAGTCATGCTGAAATGTTCAGACTTTCCTTATTTCCTGCTGCCAAAGAATCTGTGGGAAAGAGGAAAAATCCAGCTCCAGACTTGAAAGATGGAACCGAAAAGTGTCACCCTGAAAAGCACAATCCTGCAAAGCCGGGAGGAAAGCTTAGTTCCTGAAACTCAGATTCATCTTCCTACAGCTGAAGAGCCCTGAATTGAGGACTGGGATGCTCCAGAGTTTATCTTTCACTCAACTTTGTTCCAGCTCACCATGCCCAGGGTTTCCCACTGAGATGATGTGAACACCTGGTGTGACAAGAGGATGCTGCTGGACATGGTCAGCCACAGGTAACTTGGCCCACCTTCAGCTCCACCTTCCCACAAACACAGAGCCAGTTATTGCTGTGGTGCCACAAGAAAATCCTGAATTTCCCATTCCAAACTGAAAACTGCAGGTGGTGAGGAGGGGTCTGACCATCAGAAAGTCTCAGGAATGGCTGGGGTGTCCCCTCAGCTCTGGTAATGCTCCAGCACCTACAGCTGATCACTGTCAACTGCCAGTGCTTAACAACAATAGTTTAATCATTTTCATGGCTATTGGAGTTTCCAGGCTGCCTGGAGAGGGAAAAAACCTCGGTGCTCTCCCTGAGACTTGCTAGCTCAAGGGAGATATTGCAAAATAAACATTTCACAGGAGTATTTAGAAATTGGCTGTAGCAGCCTGGGTCACCAAAACACTGGGGCTAAGACTTTTCCTGCAGAGAGCTCAGGAAACGTGGGGTGAGGGTGCCTGGGCTGTGCCCCACAGTGGGTGTGTGTTAGGGGGAGGCTGTGGGGGCACAGCCCTTGGCCCAGCAGGTCCCTTCCCTGCAGGCAGATCTCTCCCAGCAGAGGCACTGGCCTCTTGCCAGCCTGTTCAGTTCCAGCCACCCTCTGGGGGAAGAACCTTGCCCTGAGATCCAACCTAACTCATCACATGTGCTGGGAGGCTCCTGGTCAGCACAGGCTGAGGAGAGAGCAGGGATCCTTGTGATCCTTGTGCTTTCCCTGCATCCCAACAGCCTCCAGGGCTTCTCGACCTCCCCGGCCAGAGCTCCTGCAGCACGTTTGGAACCACCACAGCCAGGCTCACAGGCAGAGGTCCCCGTGAGGTCAGGTTCTCAGGCAGCTTTTGGGGGGCGGGGGGAGGGCAGGGACTCAATCCTGGCTGCTCAGCTCAGAGGGGGGAGCTGGAAACCTCTGCCATCTCCTGCTGGGTGGCGGGGGAGCCGCTCCGCTGCGGCTCTCGCGAGCTGTGCCGAGGCTGTCGCTGCCCTGCCCGGGGCTGCCGAGCCTTGAAGGAAATGTTTTTGTTTATGCAGCGCTGCCAGATTTCCTCTGCTTCTTGGCACGGGGTCACAGCTTTCATGCCTCCTTGTCTGTCTTTATTAACACCAATTTCTTTTTATCACCGCGCAGTGCCGGGGAGTTTCTCAGCGGGTTTTATGTTCCAGCCAGACTGTGTGTAAATTCTCAGCAATGCTACCAACAGTGCCAGAAGTGGACACTTTTCCAAGCAGATGCTGTTTCTGGTTAAGGAATCCATCAACACGAGCCAGGCCCATGGTTTCTACGCACAGTTTTTTAATCCTGCCCCTAGATGTGGGACTTTTAAGCTGTTCTTAGGTATGTTTGCTTTTCTTTTCTGTCTAGTAGCCAATCCCTACCAGTAATCCCTACAACCACTTAAAGCTAAAAAAAAAGGTGTGAAGTGAACTTGGGGAAGGGGTGCCAGAGCGGGGAATGAGAACAAGGTCCCCATCTGTCACCTCTGATGCCCTTCCTGCAGCTCACGGAGCAGCAGGCTCAGTTCCTGCTGTTCCCCCGGGGACCGGGACAAAGCCTGGTGAATGACACATCAGAGGGGGTCACAACACACACCATCCCACCAGTAACACCTTTTTTTCTGCCTCCCCCAGCTCCAGGGGTTCAAGCACTGCAGCCCTTGGCAGAGCAGACCCACGGCGAGCACGCCGGGGTTCGACTCAAGGCAAGACATTTATCCGGGTAAGAGCAATTTCTGTATCTCAAACACGAGGAATTTCCTGTGAAGGAGAGGGATCAGTTAAAGGAAAGCAGGCTTAACTAAACACTCTGCATTCATAATTGCAGATAAACATAGGGTGCAGCATTTATTGCTCAATAAAAAGCAAGTGACAGGCTCCTGACGACGAGCAGCCTCGGTGTGTTTGCAAGTGAAATGTTTTGGGGTCCTTTCTCCCCCCAGTAGGTATCTTTGCATATTTCTTAAAGGGCAAAGGGAAAAAAATAAAAAAGCTCACAATGAGTCATTAAACTTTCAAATGAGTCATCTGGCTTTCAGTAAAACATGTGTAAAAATATGACTGATTTACAAACAATATCCAGTGTAACACAATGGGTCCAAAAAAGATGGATCTAAAAATGAGGCAATACCATAAAAGACACAAGGTCAGGTCAAATTCGGCCAAGAGATCAACCAATACAAACGTTCCCATGGCTGGTTCCTTTCTTTTTTTTATTTTATTTTTATTTTTAAACCCTCAGAGGCTACTCTTTATCCAAATAAATATTGCCCACGCAGTGTTAGCCACAGAAACAGGCGAGTGCCTCGGGGAGCAGAGGGATCCTGCCAGGCAGCAGAAGTAAACACCAACCTCATGAGTCTATTTTTTATTGCTGAACCTGCAGTGCAAAAGCTAAACTGACAGAATAAATACTGAGAGGCAAACTCCATTTTTAACTGCTCAGCTGAAACGCTCTGGAGCACAGCTGGAGCTGCACAAGGCAAAACACGACACACGTGTGTCCAGCTGACAGGTCAGAGTAAGAAGTGGGTTTAATGACAGGTAAGGACAATTTGGGTTTGGTTTTATTTTTTAGTGTGACCCCTCCTCATGGAAGAACCAATTTCTGCACAAGCAATATTAATATCTCTTAATTTTGGACGTGTTTGCTCAATTTCCGTGTCAGATGGGATTTTGGCAATTTTATTGCATCTGTCTGTCGTAGATTCTTTCATAAACTGCTAGAAATAATGAAAAACTTGGAAAATTTTAAAAAGCAATTCAGGGATACAGTATTAAAGAGAGGTCCCTTGCAGAATTTGATTGTTTCTGGCCTCCCCTCTTTGCAATTAGGGGCTTTTAAAAGGCTGGAACTGTCTGCTTGTCTTTCTGATAAGTGGATGAAACTCCCAAAGACCCAGTCATGTACGTGGAGAGCAAAAGGGACTGCAGGTGCTGGTGAGGGCAGACCCATAGGACACAGCTCCCAAAAAAACTCAACTCAGGACTTCTCAGGCTCCCAAGCAGCCAGGAAGGGACCAGGAGCTGCAACCCTGACACACCAGAGGAACACTGGAGCACACCAGGCAGAGCTTCCCTGGGAAGAGAAGACTTGTTTTCACTCTGCAGCACCCCAGAAGATGGTGACAGACCATACACATCTGTTTAAAAACACAGTATTTTGTTAAAGCCCCGGATTTGCAGTTTTGGAGTTTCCTCCCCTGCAATTCGTATTCAAGGATGACCCAAGTGCCCATTAACAATCAAACCACTGAGCAGCAACCCGGGAGCCTCAGCAATTATGAAGATAATGGTGCCCTTCTCCTCCTCTGCCTCCTCTCCTGAGGAATGGGGGAAGGGCAGGGAGCACGGGGAAGGAAAATCAGCAAATAGAATGATAATGTCATTGCCTCTCACCGACTGCGACGGAAAGCTGCAATTAGACTTCTCTGATGGAAATGCTGGGTAAAATTCCATAGAATTTTTAGAGGAGATCTAAAGCACGAGAAATACCTGGTTCATCTTTACCAAGAAGTCACCTGCTTGTGCAAGGGGTTTGAGCACTCCCTGTGGGAGAGCTGTTTGTCCCTACTCCAGGGTGTGAGGTCGGGCACGGCCACACCTGCCCAGAGGATTCAGATGCTCCAGAAGGTCTGAGCAGCCACAGGAACTCGTGAGCTTTCCTTGTGCCACCCAGCCCTGGTGCCCCTGTGACAGGCCGTGTCTGTGCCAGCCAGTGGAGCTGCTGTGAGCCCTGATTTCACCTGAAAGGACCCCCAGTCCCAGGCAGAGCCCAAAGCACACTAAGGGATCCTCAGGATTGCTTCTCCTGCTCCAAACTGAAGCATGGATGCAGTGGCACCTCCTGCCTTGTCCAAGGGCTGGGAGACACCTGTGATGGGTTATGCTCATCCCTTGGCCAGGGGCAGCCTGCTTTTCCACCAGCCCCACACCAAAACTTCCAGGCAGCCATCAGTTACACAGTGTAGATTAGATGAGAAGAGGGAGCAGATTTTTCAGTCAAAGCTATAAATTTCCTGCCTCTCCCTTTCACCACTTCCTTTTAGTGCTCTCTGCACCAAGCTGTTACTCACCCCTAATAATCCTGGTTCACTAAACTCACTCCTGCCCTACTGCTGCTCTGTGCTGGTGTAATTCTGGGAATTTAGAGCAGGGCAGCAAAGAATCAGCCCCCAGGTTGAAGCAATACAGCTTTGAAAGCCTTTGGCTCTCCTGCAAAGTGCTGCAGCCAGCAAGGACCAAGATTTCTCTGCAGGGGGAGGATGAAGAACAAAACCAACCACCAGATGCCAAGATGTGATGACTTAGGGCTCAGACACTTGGGAGAGGTTCCACCAGACGCTTCTAGGGGCTCAGATTTTTCTCCAAACCCGAACTTACAGCTATTTGAAGAGCAGCTGCATTGGGACATTCAGCAGTGGTGCATGTTTACCCTCTGAAGGGCACTCACTGCAACCCACTGTGTTCTCCTGCAGGGTGATGAGCTCGGGCATCGATACTCACTTAGGAACTGGCACCCGAATCATCGTCCCGTCCACCTCGGGGTTCAGGTTCATGCCACTCTCCCTTATAGCCTTCATGGCTGCAGCTGTGCTCTGTAAAGCAGATCAAAAGGTAAAGGGAATTAGGAAATAATCATTGCCATATGCCAGAACTCTGTCAATAGTTGGCAATCCATCTCCATGGAACATGGAAACATTTACTTCTGTTACCAGTCAGATCAGGAAGTTACATCGGTGCAGAGAGCTTTGATCAAACCGAATGGGAAACTACGGCCGCTCCTATCGGGGTAGGGGGGCACCAAGGGGGGAGAGGGGAAGGCAGGCAACAACAAAAGAAAACTGTTTTCCCTCTTTGAAACTATTTGAATGGTTTGAGGCAACGCAGAGCGAAACCGCAATAAATTCCCAAGGCAGGGCCTGACTGTGGCGAAGGAGATGAAAGATTCTGAGCATTTCAAAATTCCAGTTGAACGCTTCCCACTAGAAATCAGCCAGTGCCAATTCTGAAATGTTAACAAACTTAACCACTTCAGCACTACAACCTGACCACAGGACATTGGGGGCAGCAGCAGATGGCTGAGAAACAGCGCCCGTGCCCAGCTCTGTGTTTATTTTACAGCTCATTACTGGGGATTAACTTCTCAAAACTCCTCTGCCACTGGCTGGTGCTCTGCTCTGCTTAAAAGGTGGGGTGGCAGGTTTTCCTGGTGACTGCAAGGTGATTAAAAGGCTTTGTCTCCAGCCCAGGGCACAGGTTGTGCCTCTGGAGAGTGCCAGGCTTTGGGGTTAAGGCAGAGCTTGGCCGGGAGCTCCTTGGAGGCTCTGCCAGGTCGTGTCATTCTTGACATTGCCAAGCCCAAGGAGTTTGTATTCCTGTGGCACTCGTGTGGTGTTTCCTACCAGGCACGATGCTATTTCTGATACTCTTTGCCATCATTAACTTTAGCTCCAGGCTGCTGCAGTATTTATGTCATTCAAACCGTATTTATGAAGCTCAGCTTTTGTCATCTGGGGCACAAACTAAAGCTCTGCGGATTTGTTCAGGTCCCTGACACGTGCCACCACTGAACCTAATGAATGCTCTGCTGGTGTTCTGTAAGAGACAACTGCTGTCCTCTGAAACTACAAGGGCAGAGAAAATGCAACCAAAATGATCTCAGCACGTTAGGAATAAAAAGGGACAGTGCTTGCTCTGTAGGAAAGAAATGTTCAGTAAAAACTGTGTTGTTTAACATAGATATTGGAGGAGATGGAAGGAGGGAAAAATATTGCAATATTGCCCCTATCCTCTTGCAGCCCATGAAAATAAAAAAACCACCATACTTAAAAAAACAGCATCTTGTTCAGTTTTATAACTCCTGGCAAACAGATTTTGGCCCTGCAAGTCCTTTTCTATGATTACTTTATTTCTCACTCTTCAGCACTTTTATTTTCTTCTCAATGTCATGAAGTCCTGACCATATGCTGTAAATAAGGATATCAAGTAATAGTGTCTGTAATGGTTTCAAAGAGTTCACTCTATCACAGAACAGTTATGGTACAAAGCAACTGTATTGAGAGAAACAATTCTAGTTCAAGTGATAAGTGGTCCTTTGGCTTAGAAGGCAAATGTAGGCAATGCTGTACAGAGGATATTTAATTTCTCACAAGCCCATTTGTCAGCCTGAGGTCCTGTTTGACACAGGGTAAGTCATGGAGTGCCTTCCCCAGCCCTCTCAGCGCCGGCTCTGCGGGACCTCGCTGATGAGGGGCCTCTGTTCTTCAGAGCCTTTGTACACTTTAGGAAACACTTAGGCATCAAGTGCCTTACACTGACCTCCTCCGAGACTTTGCTGACTTAATTAATTGGGGAAAGCCTTTGCAAAATAAATAGAGATAAGCCCTGGCAAACCTCCAGACGTGGGGTGAGATGAATCTCCAACCTTGCGCTTGCTCCTGGTCCCATCTGCCTGTGGGAGCTGCAGAGCACCCCAAGGGCTTGATCTCCAGGTGGAATTTGCGTTGCTGCCTCACTTAGGGGTAAGTCTAAGGCTCTTGCAGAAATTAAGGGAACTTGTCTGTCACAGAAGATAACTTAAAGCACCTAATTTGTGTTCTGACCTGCAGATGTTGCCTAAGGAGGAGCTCACCGACCTCAGCAGTGCCCACCTCGAGAGCAGCCCCCAGAGCAAAGCCCTCGCAGTGTGGCACTCACTGGATACAGCCCTGAGGGCAATCCCAGCATGGAACTCTCCTGTGACCCCTCAGTGGTGCAGGTGAGGCAGGCAGGGCTGGGGAATCACTGTCAGCAGCAAAATACCCCTTCTGTTCTGTGTCAGCACAAAGTGACACAGCCCAGCCACAGCTCCCAGCCCTGCCACGTTTGACTGATTCTGTCTAAGTGTTCCTTTGCTCAGCAGCAACCTGTTTGTTCCCCTGGCAATTATCCCTTCCCAATGCCTTCCTTACCTCTGGAAAATTGGTCATGTTCACTATAAGGAGCTGTGGTGATTTCTGTGAGATCTGCCCCAGCTGGTTCAGTGGAAACTTCCCATCTTTGGTCACCACAGTTATGTGATCCAGGGCCCCTCAAAAGAACCAAACACAGGCACTTTCAGTATGATACAGCACTTTGCAGCAATGCTGGAGAAAAACGTGTCTGCAGTGTCCCACTTCCCTCCTGGCTTTGCAAAATATAGATGTTACAAAGGAAAAAAGAAGTGTTTATTCAGACTTCAGGTGCTGTTTGTGTTCAGGCATCCCCCCGTGCATTCACAAGCTAAATATGTCAAAGCACAAAAACATGAAAACAAAACTCTTGTTTGTTTTTGCTACTAGAATAGGAAAATTGAGCAGTGCTGTTAAGAACGAAAAGGAAAGCGTTATTTTTTTAATCCTTAGCATTTAAAGAAAATAAAAACCTCGCTGTAAAATTCAAGAAAAATATTGTCTTTAACTCAGCAGCGCTCTCTTAAACCCCTCTTTTTTTTTAGCCCAGGTCCCCACGGGGGTGTTGTACACTGCCTAGTTTAAAGTATTTGGTTTCTCCCTGAGCTACTCTTAATCTGCTCTCTCGTTTCTGCTGCAAAATGCTAACAGGCCAAACGGCACATGGGACGGGAGGTACTTTATCAGCGCAATTAAAAAAAGTACCTATATGGTTAAAATAAATAGTTAAGAGACCAAGCTACGCTTTCCAACTCCATTAAAGACAGAAGTGCCCCTGCCAGAGCTGGGGTGGTGAATGATTCGAATTTGGTCATTGTTTAATGTTAAATTTTATCCCTGAAACTCGATACGCTCACAAACGCGTAGCTTCAGAGTGTTATGGTAACTGGGGCTTAGTCAAATACATTCACCTTTCTTCCCAAAGCCCAAAATCCACTAAGTGAACGAGGCTTGCACAGGTCACTGCCCACAAAGATGCACAGCTTAAAAAAAAAAGTTTGTATATGCCAGACACCAGCCCGATGGCAATTTCCAAAAGGCTAATTTGATGGCAATTGGATTTTTCCTGCCCTGCTGCACCATTAGCTGACAACCTGCTTCTCCATCACATCTGCAAACAGTTCAGTTAGAGACTTTTGACATCTCCCACTTACAAAAGCTATTTCCAGGAAGCTATTAGCCAAAATGGATTCTTCCTGGTCAAGCTCAGGGTGAAGAAAGCCTTTAGCTGGGATGTCAAGGCTGCAGCAACTGGGTGCCCAGTGAACAACTCCAGAAAAAAAACAACCACAAACAACTTTGTAAAAATCAGAATTCTCCATTACTGGGATTTGTATCCTTATTTTTGAGCCACAGAGCATCACACAAGCAAGTCACCAACCTGGTGAGGTTCTAACACTGATGTTCCTGCTGAAGTCTTCTTTCAGAGCTTCTACGACTGCCTGCATGTCCTCACTGGTCTCCTCCAAATTGATAATATCCTCAACCAGGGCAGCACTGATGTTCACTTTGGCTTGGCTCTGCCCTTTACCTTTAGCTGCAGATTGCACAGAAAGAAAAGAAATAATTTCTATTTGAGACAACAGCTGCTGCATCAGAAAGCAGACTCAATGCAGAACTAAGATAAACCAAAGCAACTGTACTTTTCAATGAGTAAATAGCCCAGTGCTTGAGCACATGTGCCAATATATATATATATATATTACAGAGAGAGAGAGGGATTGCAAAACCAGGACAAAAGCTGCTGTTGTTACCCTTTTTGGTAGCCAGCTGCCTGCTCAGCAGCACCTGATGGCCACACTGCCTGCAGCCCTCCAGGAGCAGGGCAGGGCAGCCCGTGGGAGCCCCGGGCAGCCCCCTGGTCAGCAGGAAGGACGAGCGGTGCAGCAGGGACGGGAGAGGACGGAGCCACCTCAGTGCCACAGCCATCACCACAGCTCCTGTCTGACCCACCTGGAAGAGAGAAAGGCAGAGGGGCTACTCGGCCTGCTAGAAACAACCTGATTTAGGGCTCAGCGGTACAGGGTGGTGTGGTACGTGGTACTTAGTGGTACCCACGGCACAGGGTGGTCGCGCAGCGATGCGGGCACTGGCTCTGGGTGTGTGCGGTGGAAGGGGCTCGGCGGCTGCCAGGTACCAGCGTGGGCTTTGCACCTCCTGCCGAGCAGGAGCAGCTCGTACAGCACCGGGTTAGGGTTCGGGCTGGAACTTCTGCCGCACGAGGTCTGACACCCCCTCCCGGGGCTCATTTATCGCGGCTGCGGGAACACCGCCGGGGCTCCCCGGCCCTCGCTGGGCCCGATCCCGGCGCGTGGGGGCTCCCGGGAATGCCGACCCCGCTCCCGCTCCCCGCACGTGCGCGCAGGACACGCCCCCCGGAGACCCCGCCCCTCCGCCCGGCCACGCCCCCGCCCCGCGCCTGGCCCCGCCCACACTGCTCCCTGTCCTCGGGAGGCGCCGACCAGGCCCGGCTGCTCCCCGGGGCTCCGCGGAAGGGTGGGCTGGGATGGATGGGGAGCGGGGATCGACCAGAGGCCGATGGGGAGCCGGGGGCGGCGGAGGGGACGGGGAGGGCAAGTGGGAGGGGGAAGAGGAGGGCGGGCGCCGCCGCCTCGCTCACCGTCGCGCGGACCTGCGCGTCCTCTCTGACGTCATCGACGCGTCCCGCGCGTGACGTCATCGAGCGGCGCCAAGGGCGGGGCGAGGCCTGCGCGGCCCCGCGGCCCACGGAGAGACCCCGCAGCGACCCCGCACCGACCCCCGCGGCCATGGAGCCCGGCCGCCAGGCGCTGCCCCTCGAGAACGCCTCCATCCTGTCCGAGGGCGCGCTGCAGGACGGCCACCGCCTCTGGATCGGCAACCTCGACCCCAAGATCACCGAGTGAGTCGCGGCCCCCCCCCCCCGGTGCCCCCGGGGACGGGGCCGTGTCCCCCCTGGGCCGCGTGAGGGGATGTGTGCGGGGTGTCTCCAGAGGGCTCAGAGGCAGGTCCTTAACCCTGCAAACAGCACCCCCCGAGGGCATGAAAACATCCTCGTTCCCTGAACCGGGGCAGTGGAGGAATATCACATTAGAGACTTTCAGGGTGGCAGTGGCCAAACCGTGGTAAAACAGGACACAGCCCTGGAAATCATAACCCAGAGTGGCTGGGGGTTGTTGGGAAATGAGATCTCCTATTCCCTGTGTCGCACAGGAGCCTGGTTTTGTTTTGCTGGATGAGGGCTGAGCAGAGCAGAGTTTCTGGGTGGTGTGGGGGCTGTGCTGGGTAACTGCTCAAACCAAACACGTGTCTGTGCAGCTCGTGTTTTCCCCAGGCTAGAGATAATTATCTCCTGAGCAAACACAACATCTGAACAGCTAAATTGTCAAGGGAATGTGATGTGCTGTCCAATATTTGGATGGTGTGCTGAGAAATCAGTAGGTTGTATTAAAAAGAAACAAAAAAAAAAAAGAGCAACAAACCAAAACAATTTGGGGTTTACACACTCCTGAGAAACAAGCATTTTTGATTAACTATTGTGTGTGTCTGTCACGGGGATACTTTCCCTTCCTGGTCCTTTTTGTGTGTGTGCAGGTGCTGGGGTTTTATTCTGAGTGTGGTTCATCTGAGCAGAGCAGTTCCCTAATAGCCCCTAAATGGGATCATTAATGCATTGTGCTGCTCAGCCATTCAGCTCGGGGAGGTTTCTGCATTAATTACCATTTTTATCCCACTCCCAGCTCCATCACTCTGGTTTGTCCACATTCACTGACCACGTGAAATTAGATACAGGAATTCCTGAGGGTGTTGTTTGCTGGGCCCTCAAGGATTCAGGAGCTGGGTTGGTGTGAGGGGAGGAGCAGTGGGTGTGAGTTGGGCCCTTCTCTTCCCAGGGTGATCCTTAGTGCTGTTAAAGACCCTTTCAGTGCAGATTGTTCCTCTGAATTTCAGCCAGACAAGTGATAACTTTTTATGGCAAAATTCACAGTTTTCATCACTTGGCTGAAGTGAGTTTGGTGTTTTCATTCTCCAGGGTGGTTGAACCTTGAGTGCTTCCAGGCTCCTAAACATTTCAAGTGTGCCCAGTGATGAGTGACAGTGCTTGTTTATTTCAGGCTTTATAACCCTGTGTCTTGCTTTTGGTCTTGCTTTAAAAATGGCTCTTCTCACCTGAAAATTGTGTTATACCTCCATCTCCTTGTGAATAAAAGAGGAGGAAGTTCCTTTTAACACACTGTCAGTGTAGAGAGAAAGTGTGTGGTCCTATAGGAGGTCAGTAACTTTCTGTAATTCATCTTGCCCCTTATTCTCTTATGCTGAGGGTTTGCTGCTCATGCTGTGCTCAACCTCAACAACCTTGTTGAGGTTATTGCTCACATGACTAAATCACACCCCTGGAAAATAAGTGGCTGTTTTTTGTTTGCTGCTTTTATCTGTTTTTTTTAAAAGAGTTGCCTTTTTTTTATTTCTGTGCTGGGTTTGTTTAGGACAGGATAAGGTTGGTTGAGTTGTTGGCAGAGTTTAGTAAGTGGTTGT
>JAWWES010000038.1:1634188-1644810 GCA_035583135.1 Lophotriccus pileatus
ATACCTCCATCTCCTTGTGAATAAAAGAGGAGGAAGTTCCTTTTAACACACTGTCAGTGTAGAGAGAAAGTGTGTGGCCTTATATGAGGTCAGTAACTTTCTGTAAATCATCTTGCCCCTTATTCTCTTATCATGAGGGTTTGCTGCTCATGCTGTGCTCAACCTCAACAACCTTGTTGAGGTTACTGCTCACACCCCTGGAAAATAAGTTGCTGTTTTTTGTTTGCTGTTTTTGTCTGTTTTTTTAAAAGAGTTGCCTTTATTTTTATTTCTGTGCTGGGTTTGTTTAGGACAGGATAAGGTTGGTTGAGTTGTTGGCAGAGTTTAGTAAGTGGTTGTGACACTCTCAAGCAGAAATGAGTTCAGAAAGCCTTGAATCAATCCAAGGCTTCCATTTAAAGAGCAAACTGCAATCAGGTGCTGGGGAGTTAACAGGTGAGGTACACGTTGGAGCACAAGCTGCAGGAACAGGGATTTATAAAGACAGGGCTGCCCCTAAATTATAGCCTGGGAGCTGATGGGTTTTGGGGTGTTACTGCACATGTTGGGTAACGGGGCAGGCAGGGATTTCATGTTGGGCTCTCTGCTCACACACACCTATTATCTGGTTTCCCGTAGCCTTTGAGTGACCGCTCATTTTCCGCGGGGGGTGAAATAGCGGGTGTCCGACTTCCTTGTGGAGGATCCCATCTCGCCGAGTGTCACCTGGAGAACAATGCGCGCGCGGGTTGTTGTCGCGGCCCCCCGGTGGGGCAGAATTCCTCGCAGTGATGGCTTTCGCATGTGGGCCCGTCCCCGAGCGGGCTCCTCGGGACAGCATTGTTCTGAGGAAGCCTTGCCTGCGTCTCAATAGCGCTGGGGGTGCCAGGAGGGAAGAGAGGAGGAAAGGGAAACGGGGGAGCTGCTGGTTTGTGTCGCGTCCACATCAGATGACAGGAAGGCGGGGATGGAGGGTGGCCGCGGGGCTCTGCCAGCACCCTCCAGCAAAGCTTTTCACATGGCCTCGCTTCTTTTTCATTATTAGGGCTTGGGGTTTTCCATGACTGGTCTTCCTTCAGCACTGAAGTCCTGGAGAACTGCTTGTCAGGTCACTGTTACTGCCCTCGATATTTTAGCGACACAAATCGTAGTCACAGCCCGCACCATTTAGCTGTGCAAGACTTCAGAGCCGTTCCACGGAGAGCAGGTGACCTGCAGTTGTAGAACTGCAGGCGTGGCTGGAAAAATTGCATTTGCATCCTCTCCAATCTAAATAAAATAGGTGAAATAAGTTGCTTCTAGACTCTTAATGAAGTTTGTTTTCAAGGAACAACTACCACCTTGCTGCTAAGAAAGTGTTTGAATGCAGAGATTCTCAGAAGAAAACAGACCACAAAGAATTCCTTTTGGCAGGACAGCTGCAGGGTTTTGTTGGTGCTAAACAGAACACAGGGAAAATCCTCCTTGCCCTTCCCGTGCCTCTGTAATGGCCAGAAGGGGAACAGGATTCTGGTGATAGGGACTGTATTTCCATCCTGCTGAAATTCCAAGGGCTTTTTTCAGCATTATGTTTACAGAAACAAACCTGAGGCGCATTTCCATATTTTGGAGGCTCTGGAGGTTCAGCATGGGGGTGGTTTTTTATAGATCATGCCTCCAAAGTCTTTTTTTTCAGGTGTACATCTGTACCTGCTTGTTGGAAGTGCGAGGCGGAGTGGTGACTCTTGGCTGCTTTGTAACCAGTTCCTTTTTTGTCCCGCTCTTTGCTGTCCCCATTGCCTTCTGAGCACAGACTGAGGGTTCCTAGGCTTCTTGGAAGACCACGCATGTCATCTGTGTTCTGAAGGATGTAGGAAGCCTCCCATAATCCCTTCCAGCGTGTGTGCTCCCCTGGGAGACAGCTTGGCCCTCCCGCGCTGCTCGTCCATGCACACGCTGCACCTTCACCCCTTTAACAGTGCACATCCTGAATGTCCACCGTGACCATCCTGTGGGATGACTCACATTCCTGGAACTTTCTTGCCTGGCTCCTGAGGCTTAACAAAGGGCTAAAGCGCTTTTCAGACATCCTATCAGGCTTTATTAGGAAAAATGCTGTCTGCCCTTCCCATCTGGACCGTCCCTGGAGTTGCCTGGTGCACTTGGCTGGCTTGGGCCGCTCCTGAGCATTCGTGTCTGGACATGGGAGGTTTCACCCAGTGCCTGGTGCTCCATGGCATAACTGCCCCAAAGCCAGCTGTTAACAGATGTTGTGTGTGCCCTTCAGCTGGCTCTGCTGGGAGCCTTGGGGTTTTGGAGAGTCAATGATAACACCATTCAGAGCTCTGGGTGCTAGAGGGGTGCTGTACAGGGCACCCCCTCTGCAGGGATTTGGGAATATGTGTATGACACTGCTGAGCAGCCTGTGTGACTGAGTGTGAACCGTGTGTGTTGGGGGGTTCCTCTCTGCCTCCTCACTTTAGTGTGATAAAAGGTCTCATAAATGTCTTCTCTCCCTTTCAGATACCACCTTCTGAAACTCCTTCAGAAGTTTGGCAAAGTAAAGCAATTTGACTTTCTCTTTCACAAGTCTGGTGCTCTGGAAGGGCAGCCAAGGGGTTACTGTTTTGTGAACTTTGAAACCAAACAGGTAAGTTGCTTTTATCTAAAGTTCTGATGGTTTCTTCCCCCCCCCCGCCTTTTTTTTTTTAATATTAATTTAGAGCTACAGCAGGAAGGGGTAAATTCAATACCTTGTGTGCCCAAACCCATGGACTCTGAGCTCCACTCTGTCACAGCCACTTTGTGACTGCTCCTGGAAGGGCCCAATAGTGATTTCCCTTTTCCTCTGTTGTCTTTCCCTGAGTCCTGCTTTCTAATGCTCATCAGAAAGGGCCAGTTCTTTGGCCCACTTCTGCAGTGAGCTCATGGAGTTGCACTGTGAACATGCTGTGATCCACACCTTGAACCAGCCTGCCAGACCACCTGAAATCCAGACCTGCTCTGGAGTCCTCCTGGCTTTAATTTTGGCTTCAGGAAAGCACAACCCCCAGCTTATACAACATGACACATCTGCAGCATCCTGGAGCAAGCTGCCCTTAGCTCTCCACTTGGGGTTTTAACTCCTGTTACAAATCAAAATTTCAAGTCATGCTCCCCAGGAACATCAGAGTTGTAGTTATTTTGTCATGATTCTGCTGGAGTTGTTCAAAAGTTAGGAAGAAGAGCATGTTTGGAGGTTGCTTGTGGCTGTCTGACTGCAGTTGCTGACAAGGACATCAGAAGACCCCTGACACTGTGGGTTAGCCCTAGAAAATTATTCATAGCAAGGTGGAGTAGCACTGCAACATCAATCTTTGTGTAATCACTGTAAGGAGCCACAGTAGCATAAACCTCCCTCTGAATGCTGTATTTTCCCCATTTCCTCCCCCCAAATGAGTGAAAGGTGGAGTTTTCCAGAGGTATCCCTGGCCTGGGCTACAAGGGGGCAGACTCTGTGCCCTCAGTGAGCTGTACTTAGAGCAGGCTGGTTAACAAAGAGAAGAGGCTCTGTGCATGTGAGTCAGTTTTGACTAAAGGCTTGGTTTGTTTATGGAACTGTCTTCCTGTGCAGGAAGCAGAGAAGGCGATCCAGTGTCTCAACGGGAAGCTGGCCCTTTCCAAGAAGCTGGTGGTGCGGTGGGCACACGCGCAGGTCAAGGTGAGCCTTGCTGCAGAGCAGAACTGCTCAGTGCAGCACTGAAACACTGCAGTGCTAAAAAACAGCTATTATCAGAGGTGTATTGGACTGGCAAGGTGATTTCAGTCTGTCCCAGGAAACGTGGAGCTGGTGTTAACAATGCACGGCTTCTCTCGTGTACCCGGACTGTGCTGGATTAGCTGTGGGTGAGGACAGGCCCTCTGAGCTGGTGTTCTCTGGGAGGGGATTTCTGATCAGAGCAGTGGGAACACATTGCTTCTTTAAGTGTCCATGTTTCACTTTTTCCAAACTTAGTGAGTAATTGGCTGGAAGTTTGAAGCCTTCCCATTGTGGTTCTGCTCCCTTTTGGGATAGCAGAGGTATGGAAATTCCCAATTACCGGTCTCTGTGTTACTTTGTTTCGCTTCTGAAAGCACTTACGTGGCAGGAGCTCTAATTAGTCTTGACTGTAAAGTAATGTGTTTCACATCTAAGATAAATATCCTTTTATTGCTTGCTCTGTCACACAAACAATCAAGTTTTTAATATTAACTTAGACTGTGCCTCCTGGAACATCTTTGTTTTAATTTTTTTTAATTCTTGTCTTGTTTCTCCTACAGTTATTTACTATCTCATTTTGATAAAGCAATTTATTTTTAATAAATTTCTTTGCAGATAAACAGATTTTGGGGGAGGCAGAGGGGAGCTGTTTGTTGCTATGTTCCTTTGGGCAGTTTTCTTTTAGCACATGTTGATTGTCCTACAAGCAGCTTTCTACTCTCTCCCATCAAATGTATTCATGCATCTGTTTTGGATGCTAAAAATCCAAAGCAGGTATCTTCATGGGAGGAAACCACGTTGTTTTAATTATTGACTTCAAGAGCTCTTGTCAGCACGTCCAGGCTGGTGCAAATCCCATCTCTTATTTTCTATAGCTCTGTAGTCCTGGAGTGCCACGTGCTTCCAGAGGCCTGAGGAATGATCAGGCCATAAAAGGAGTTTGAGGAGTGAGCTGGAGCTGATCTGGGCAGCTCTGGGCTTGGCTGGAGAGGTTCTGGGGGGAAACATCCCTAAATCATCACTTTGGTGCACATGGCATTTTGTAATCCCCCAGTAGAAAGGTTTAACGGCACAAAACTTGGGCTTATTGTAACAAGTGTTTGTTTTAGACAAGACCAGCACAAGACAGGCAGTTCTGAGATGAGTGGCCCAGGCTCACCAGACACTGTCGGTTTGAGCAGCTCTGCTGAAAACCAAACCTGACTCTGTGCCAAGCGAAATAAGGAAGCAGAGCACTGCAAATAGTTCAGGAGGCCCGTTGCCCACAGAGATGACAGACTCACATGCTGTTTTCTACAGAAAGGAGGTGGTTCCTAGCTGGTCTTTTTTATTTCTTCCCCCTTCTTTTCTCCCAGCACTGCCTGATTCTGTGCAGTTGTGTGCTTGGGTCACCTTCTGGCTCTGCACATGAAGAGCATAGCAAGCAGTTACCTTAAGATTTACCTGCCTTATGTAGAGGGGAAAAAGAAGTGACAGGATAAGGTCTAAGGATCCATAGTACAACTCATATAACTGCTATCAGAGTCTACATTCCCTGCTGGCACTAACCAAATATTGCACTTGGGATTTGTTTCTGTGCTTGGCCACTCGAATCCTTCCTAGGCAAAGCTTCGCAAAACCCGAGGTGATGTTAATCCAGCTTTAAAGTGTACCTGTGGGGAGAGGTTTCTTTGTTCCTAATTCCAGCTGGCTCAATCCTTGGTCTCTTCCTTGCAGAGATATGATCACAACAAAAACGAGAAGATCCTCCCAATCAGTCTGGAGCCATCGTCCAGCACGGAGCCGCCCCAGTCTAACCTAAGGTAGGAGATGGGAGGGGTGAGAGGTGACCCAGCTGTGGGGCTGCCAGGGAAACAACTTCTTCCATTTCAGTAAGATTGAGATTTAGAGTTGGTGGCCTTGTTTGTGCTAAAGTTCTGATGTGGCAGAAGAGCTGGTTTTGGAAGGGCAGCTGCTCTGAGGTAACTCGTGTAATGTGGGACGTTTCAGACTAGAAGTTTATTTTCTAACATGCCAAGCTGCTTGGGCAGTGGGAAGGAAAAGAGGTGAGGAGAGGAATTGAGAGTGTGTAGCATTTCAGCTCCTTTGGCCACAATATGCTTTGGACTTCATGTGAGTGAGGGGGTTTGTGCTGGACTGATTTGTTTCAGCAAAATGCTTATGGGCAGAAATTTTTACTGTAGTGGCAGAAGGTTAAAACAAAATCACACGCAGTATTTAACATAAAACTAATTTATTTTATTTCTTTTTGCTGGTGTTAGGGCTGTAAGTCTTGTCTGTGGGATGTGATGAATTCCAACCCCTGCATTTACCTAGAGAGCACACAGTGCTGCTTTGCTAATTCTCAGTGTGGCTGAGAGGGTGTGTGGTTTTCCTCTGTGTTGTGTCAGTGGAACCCTATAAGGAACCAGGACCAGATTAATGCATTAGCCTCCAGATAAAATGAGCTTGGAATTCAGAACTAACAGGCTAGGAAGCAAGGAGCAGAGGGGTTTGAGTCATGCAGATTGCTAGCTGCATCAGTGGCACAAAGGGGTTGTTCTAGTGAGGATGGATGGTGCAAGAAGCCACAGCGGGGAAGGGAACATTCCTCGGTCCATATCCAACAGAGGATAGCGAATAATAACAAAAGTCCTAGGAATTTGGGGTGTAACCTAGGATAGCTTCTCCCTTTGGGATAAACCCTGCTAATGCTGAAATAATGTTTCTTCCTGACCTAATTAGAGTCTGGGGTTTTCCCATCCCGAGCAGGCTGTAGCTGGGAGGAAGTCTGGCTTTCATTTCTGTGCTGTTCCCAGCAGCCTGCTCGGGGCTGTCTCTGCTGCACATGCTCAGACCTCCTGAAATGACATCATTTCACATGGAGTAGGAAGCCTTGTGGTGTTCTTGTCTCGGCATCCTCAAGAAAGTGCTGAGTAGGAGCAGGGGCCGTTGCTTTGTGGTGCTGTGATGTATCTTGGAGGAGTGAATCCGTGCTGAGGGTTGAAATGCAGCAGCGTGGGCTCTGAGCAGTGCATTCCTGCCTCTCTGGATGCAGCAGTGGGGCTGCCTGGCCCCTCCTCACACGATGAGTATTCGTGTGTCAGCAAAATCTCTGGATTGCTGTAGTCTGATTTCACACTAATATCGAGATGAATCTCTCTCCTGCTTTTTCTCTTTCCAGCGTCAGTGCAAAAATAAAGGCCATTGAAGCCAAGCTGAAAATGATGGCAGAAAACCCCGACGCAGAATATCCTGCAGCACCTGTCTATTCTTACTTCAAACCACCCGATAAGAAAAGGACTACTCCTTACTCCAGAGCTGCCTGGAAATCCAGAAGATGATGCTTTAGGGGCGGATGACAATAGCAAGAAATGCTGCTTTGTATACGTGGAGTGCTCCAGTGCTTTTGTACCTTGTAGAGTGGGAAGGACACTGCCACCTGAGCGGGGCACGGCTGGCCAGGCACAGCCTGTCCCACCTGAGGGGCCGCAGCCCCTGCCAGAGCAGCTCACAGCTGAAGGCTGTTCAGAGAAGTAGGTTCCCCTCAAAGCCTCTGATGAACACGCAGACAACCTCTCGTTAGCGTGCATTCATTAGCCAGATTAGAAACAGTAACCAGCGTACGGAGCAAAGCACATCCAAAAATACTCCATTTAACTGATTACTTTTTAAGTATTTTTGAACAAAAAGTATTCCGGTTCATGTTTTAATGGAGGGGAAGCACTTGGTTTTGATTAACGTGCTGTAGTTACCATGGAAAACTTTTTCATCTCAATAAAAAAAACTCATTTTAAATAGATTTTGCAACATTTCTAGTAACTGTGCATGCAATATTTTATGTGCACCGAAGCCAGTTGTTTTTGCATTTTGATTTGCAGACTTCACAGTGTTACTTTAGGATGTGATAACCTTAAGCTAATGACACAGCACAGGTATTTTCAGTCATTTAGGCTGTAGGTGTGTGCCTCTGTGTAGGAATTGGTGTATTTACACACCACTGATGTGCTGTGTGTGCCCTGAGCTTCAGAGTTTGTGCTCAGTGATCCCCATCAGTGGTAGCTCCTCATGAGCCAGATGTGACAACATGGGAGTAACTGCAGCCTCTGAGGCACCTGAGCCTGTGACCTCAGTGTTTGCCACCCCTCCAGCCCAGCTTTCGTTTCCACTGGCTGGTAAAGATGGACAGCTGCCTCTTGGTGTGTTTGTTGTGAACTGGCTCTGCTGTGAGCTGGGATTGCCCTGCCCCAGGGGCTGAATCCACAGGTCTGATGGATGGCTCTGGGTCTGATCTGCACCCAATTCCTCCCTAAATATCTGCAAAACAGAAATCTGAGATAAAAAAAACGTTTTCCTTTGTGCACACAGCGCTGTGACTGCGTGTGCCGGGAGATGTCAGCGGACACGTGCTCGGGTCCAGGTGACACTGATCTCATTTTCCAGTGTGTGCTCTCCCTCCTCCCATCACACCTCGTTGGTCACTCTGGAGTTGCTTCCCCAGCCTGGTTAAGGGTGGGCTCAAACAAGAGGAGGAAGACAGTTTTTAAGGAGCCCCGGTTTGTGCATGCAGGAGTCGCTCGGTGGCACAGCCCAGGGAGGTTTGTATTCCTGCAGCAGCATTCCTCCCTCCAGGCAGAGCACGCTTCCTGCTTCCGAACCCAGCACCTGGAACGGAGCCGTGCCTGTCTGCTGGAGTGACTGTTGAGAGGTGAATTGTTCAGAAGTAGGTCTCATGCTGGTAATGTTTGCTTCCTAGTTTTTGGGTACCTGACTAAAGGGAAAAGTCATATCCTTGGGAGTTTGTACCCCTCTGAGTGTCGGTAACACCGGTTTACATTCCTCTGTGAACAGCCTGTGTTTGTTCCTGCGTGCTCCAACAGTTGTAGCTCTCCGGGTCTGTATCTGCATTGTTTAGAACAATTCTGTTCCCGTTAGGAATTTAGAAAATACCTGGATTCAAAGCAGGTGTGTGGTTGTGCTCCCATCAGAAACGTACTTTGATATTTATTTGTGTTTAAATACAATTTGTTGAAATTCTCACGGCTCTAAATAAACATTTAAAATGCATGTTTTCCTCCAGGAAAGCGAGGGTGGCACAAGCAGGAAGTGAGTGAGGGTGGTAAATGCTTGGCATCAGCTGAAGTCCACGGATAGGACCCGGGTACAATGGCATCAGTCTTTTTATTTGTTTTTTAATTATTTTTTTGCACTGCCACTGTCACCAACAGAAGTGCCTTGTCTGCAGCTCAGCCAGACTCAGACCTGGGGGAGCCTTACTGCAGGTCAGTGTTTGTGTTGGTCGTTGCTGCTGCCGCCGGCCCGGCAGGCGCTGGTGCTGCCGGCGCTTCCCACGGCCCTGCAGCAAACCCAGAGAGTTCCTAACCCTGGAGCTGGGAGGAGGTGGATGCTCAGAAACATGTTTTCATGAGCACCAGCCCTGGGACTTGGCATAAAACCATCATAAAACAGGTTTGAAGGGCAGTGGGGAGCACGGCATCACTGCAGCCGGATCTGGAGCTGTAAGGAGGGTGGTTGGCAGCTGGTGGTGGGAAGGGGAGTGGGGCTTGGTGCCCAGCCTCCCTGATGAGGAATTGAGCTGTTTCTTGCCTGCAGCACATAGTCCTGTCTTCTGAGGGGTTCCTTGCTTCCCCTGTATTTCCAGCAGATCTGGGAGCCAGGTAGGGTACCAAGGGCAATATTCACTATGTCCACAAGGTGAGCTTTTCCTTGGTATTTCTACTATTCTGCCTGTGGTGACAGTCCCTCACTCGGGATGAGTACAGAATCATGTCTTCACTGTGGGAACACAGAGCATTCCCAACCCCAAATTTCAGGATTCTGGATGAGCTCCTCTTTGACGTGCTGCCACCTCATTGCTGCCTTGTAGGAGCTCCAGCGCTGGTGGAGGGAGCACACGGGGGTAAGAGCAGGGATGGAGTCGGTGCTGATACCAAGTATCCACTGCTTTGCATTCCACAGGCACTGCCCAGGCCCTGCTTCTGGTGTAAGGGGCACGTTGGAGATCTGCCCACTCTCAGCAGCCAGGGCGGGAGACCTGCTGCCTGCAGGGGCCAGGACCTGATCCCAAGGCTGGGGAGTGGCAGAGGCTGGGCTGGAGTCACCCTGTTCTTGAGCCTCTTCTGACTTTGTGGGGCCCAGAGAGCCTGGTCTTTAACGAGCAGCACAAGTGTGAGTGTGGCTGGGTGGTGCTGGGCCGTGGTGCTGAGCCATGGCCATCACAGCCCGACCTCGCTCTGCGATGCCAACAACCCCTGCGAGGCCCTGCCTCGACCGGCGCTGCGTAGGGGGACAGACAGCTTTCGTGGCTGTGTCCATGAAAACTCCTACGTGTTTCTTCTGGAGCAGCCAGAGCTAATTGAGACCCTGCCAGCGACAACGAGGGGTTTAAATTGTTCTTTCTCAGCATCCCGCCTCTGCACTTGTCCGTGTCCCCCCCCCATGCTCGGCCTCTGCGGAGCTGGGGACAGAGGAGAGGACAAGCTGGCAGGCCCTGGGCACTGTTTCCTGGGAGTTTCTCGGGCTTTTCTGCAACCTCGATGTTTAAACCTAATGCCTTGTATTTATTCTAAAATGGCTTTCATCTGATTTCCCTCTCGGTTAACAATTTAGCTGTCACAATCAATAAGGGCGAGGATCCATCCCCGGCCGCCATCAGCTCACGTTACCGTCCTGCAATTACCCGGCGGTGGCACCGCTGCCGGGGCTTTGCTGGGGAATTATCAGGTTACTAATGAAGCCCGGGCAGCGGCGGGCGGCCAGACGCCGCGGCGGTGGGCGCGATCCCCGCCGCCGCGACCCGCGGGGGGCTGCGGGGCCGTCCCGCACCGTGCGCCCCGTCGGGGCGGGCGGCGGCGGGGCAGCACCGGGACGAGCCGGAGCGGGGGTCCCCCCTGCCCTGCCCTCCCCGCCGCGCCCGCGGGCGGTG
>JAWWES010000038.1:1645061-1675231 GCA_035583135.1 Lophotriccus pileatus
GGCCCGGGCCGCCGCGCCCCGGCCGGCGCCCAGGCGGGCAAGGTGAGCGCTGCCGCCGCTGCCGTCGGGGCCGGGAGCGGGGCCGGGGCCGGGCCGGGGTTGGGACCGCTCGCTGCCTCCCGCGCCGGAGGGGTGGATTTTTCCATCCCGGCGTTTTCTGGGGCGTTTTGTGCTCGGCAGAGGGAGAGGGGGAAGAATTTCGATTTTTAATTACTACCATTAAAAAAATCAAATTTGCAATTCTTTGGGTGGCCTGATGGATTCCCTGATTGACAGCCGGAATTGACACTCTGGTACCTCTTATCTCGGGCATTTACGGCAATTTCTAATTGCAGGTAGTTTGGGGGGTTTTTCAGCGCCTTGGCTCGCATGGGAACCGAGCGATTACTTCAAGAGGCCCGGGTTAAGTGCAGGCAGGGGGAGAATTCAATCCACATTCAAATTGCTTCATTAAAGAGACGCAGCTTTTGTTGCAAAGGATTTAAATGGCCACTAGAAAGTTCTTATTTATTGTTTTGAGGCGGTTTATATAGGGTGCCCCGCGCTCGCCCGGCGCATGGAGCCGCAGCCTCCCTCTCCTGCTCTCTCCATCAAGGTGATGCCGCCGGAGCCGCTGCCCAAGGGGAGCGCCCGCTGTCTCGATCCACACTCCCGCGCCATGGTAAGCGGGGCTGGGGGCTGCGGGGACCCGCCGGGCCGGGGATGCCGGGAGCTCTGGGGACCAAGCGGGCCGGGGGCTGCGGGAACGCGTCGGGCCGGGAATTACGGCGTTCCCGCCGGGACCCTCCAGGCCAGTGCTGTCAGGGGTTTGTGGGTGCACACCGGGCCGGGGATGCCGAGAGCTTCGTGGAACCGCCGGAACGCTCCGGCTCGGGGCTGCGGGGAACGGCGGGGCCCCGGCTGACGGCCCCGCGGCGGCTCTGCCCGCAGTCGCAGCCCGACGGGGAGCCGCTGCCCGGTGCCCTGGAGAAGGAGGACGCCCGCTCAGCGCCCAGCACCCCGTCCACGCCGTCCGTCTGCTCCCCGCCATCCTCATCCTCCTCCACGCCGTCGGCCGGCAAAAACGTCTGCTCCAGCTGCGGGCTGGAGATCCTCGACCGGTACCTGCTGAAGGTGAGCTGGGCGGGGGGCGGCGGGGGCGGCGGGTGGCCCCGGGTCTCAGCCCTTTCTCTGCCGCAGGTGAACAACCTCATCTGGCACGTCCGCTGCCTGGAGTGCTCCGTGTGCCGCACCTCGCTGCGCCAGCAGCACAGCTGCTACATCAAGAACAAGGAGATCTTCTGCAAGATGGACTACTTCAGGTAGGGACCGGGCCGGGGCCGTCCGAGGGGCTCAGCCGCCGCCGGGTGCCGCGGGGTCGGGGCTGCTCCGGTGCTGCCGAGGGGACGGTTTGGAAAAGCCTCCGGGCTCCCCGGAGCAGCCGGGCGGGAGACGACCCTCGGGGCACGGGAAGAGAGGCAGAAAGGGAGGTTGAGGTGCTGTTGCTCACCCTTCGGAGGGGTTTCTGCCCTCCGGCCGTGGCTGTGCGGGCCGCTCCGAGCTCCCCGTCTGGCGGCGGGAGCGCCCGGCTCCGTGGGTGCGGCGTGGCGGGGATGGGGAAACGGGGACGGAATGGCCTCGTCCCGGCTCTTGCCGGAGGGTAAATTGGTGCTGCCGGCCTGCGGTGCCCAGCGCCTTTGGGGAGCTCCTGTCCGCGCTGCGGCCCCGCAATCGCCGGAGCGTCCGCGGCGGGAGCGCGTTACGGAACCGAAACGAACGACGGGCGGCGGCTGCGGTCCCGGGGCTCTGGCCGGACCCGCACCCCCGGAGCAGCCTGTCCCTCAGGGAGGATGTTCTGTGTGCGTCAATCTTTCTGTTCTAAACCTTAAACCACCAATTTTCCCCTAATTTGAGTGGAACGAGGGGGTTGAGTATCTTGAGCTCTTCGCCAGGGTTTAACTAAACATCGGACCCCCCGCTCTGACTTTCCCCATCCTACCAGGATGAGGGAATGCTGTTTGACCCGAGAGGAAGGGGAATGGCGGGCAGGAAATGCGAATGACCCCGGCGGGGCGCGGGGGGCTCGGAGCATCCTCCGGCGGCCGCGGAGCTCGGGGCTGCCCCGGCGGCGGCGGGCAGGGGAGCTCGGGGGGCACCTTGGAGATTCCTCCGGTGCTTTTTATTAAAGGGTCTGCAAAAACCCGATTTTCCGCGGCTCAGCCCCTGTTCCCGCTGGCCTTGGTGCGGTGCCGCCGGGAGTGCGGGGCTCACGGAGGCGGGTGCGAGGCTCGGAGAGCCGGGTCGGTCCCGGGGTCGCGGCGCTCCGCGTCTTGCCCAATTGTGGTGGTTGTTGTCATTATTATTACTAATTATTGTTATAATTTTTAAACTGCAATTTTCGGTGATTTCATCGAAATCTCCTCCACTCCACGTAGAAAGGCTCTGGGGGTCCCGTGGCCACAGTGATATTTTGGGGCACTTTAAGCGTTTTCATTCATTTATCACCGTTCTGGTGTCGTTGATGTGTGGTTTAATTTTGGTTTACTTTTAAGAGCGAATCTTTCCAAAGGCGGTTTTAAAGTAGCGCCGGGATCTCGAAATGACTTTCGAACAAATATGGCAAATAGCAGCGTTAAAATTGATCTGTTTCGCCAGCCCCCCGTCCGAGCAGCCCCGATCCCCTCGGTCGGTGGGAGCAGCCGGGCTGTGCGCGTCGGTATTGACGGGCCAAAGGGAAATAGAACGAAAATCGCGGAAGGCGCGGCAGGACGCTCCCGGTTCCTGCGGTAACCGTTCGGGGGGCGCGGGGGCTCCCAGCCCGCGTTCCGCAACTTGCCTTTTGCACTAAAAGGTGGGGGTTTGGGGAGATTTTTTTTTTTCTTTTTTCTTTTTTTTTTTTTTTATTTGGTGAATCTGCGCGGCGGCAGCAGCGGCGCTCGGAGCCCGGTGGGTGCGGAGCTGCCTCTTTCGCCCCAGCCCCGCGGGGATTGCTGCCGAACCGAGCAGAGTCCCGGGCCGGCCCCGATGCTGTGGTCGGGGGCAGCGGGCGGGGGTCGCTCCCGCGGCGGAGCCCGCCGGGCTGAGCCGCCGCCGTCGGTGCCGGTGTGCGGCCGCTTTAGGGCTGGGACCGGGGCAAATCTCCCCGGCTGTCCCCGGCCAGCTCGGCTGGTTGGTCGCTCCCTCCTGCACCCGGCCCTGGAAACATGCCGGCCGGCATCTTGTTGATTCCGGCCAGTGGGACTCAGCGTTTGGCACAAAACAAACCTGCCCCTTGGGATGGATTCTTAACATTTTATTTATTGTTTGCTGTAAATGAAACGTGTGGGGTTTTTTTTAAAGCAAAGCAGAAACCCCATCCTAATGCGTGTGGTTTGGAGCCAAGGCAGATGGAAGGGGATGCTCTATCGCTCCAGTGCTGGTTCCTCTGTCACTGCCACTGTTGTGGGATGCTGAGGATGGAGGCTGACAGGCACGGGGCTGTCATGTCACAGCCCCACTGCCCAGGGGGAGCATGGTTAGGCCTGCTATGTCTGAGGGTCGCTTCCCTGTCCCTGTGAGGAGCTGTGTAGAGGTGCTGGCAGTGCCGTGGCTCCGCAGCCTCATGTGCATTTTTAAGCAAATGCTGCTGTTTCCTGTGTCTTGTCAAATAATTATATTTGGCATCCAAGGCTCCAGTGCTTCAAGGAGAACCAAATTAAAATTGGATCTCATTGAGCAGAACATTGTGTTCCCGGGCTGTGCAGAGGCTGCTCACAGGCAAGCTCCCACAGCTCTGGTCACCCCAAGGCCCGGCATGATCCCAGTGTGATTCTTGCTGTGCCTCTCTGTGATCTCCACGGGCAGCCCATGGGCATGTGAGCATGGGGTCACTGGCCTGGCTGTGGCTCAGTGGGCTCCATCACCTCAGTGCTCCAGCTCGAGCAGTGCCGTGGCACAGCATGAAGATGCTCCCTGAGGCACCCGCTGCTCTGCTGGGAGATTGGGGTGATGTCTGGAAGCTGCAGCTGCCTCTGAGGGCTGTGTTTGGGGCTTCCTACAGAGTGGACCCAGGAGATGTTTGGAGCTGTGAGTGGCCCTGGGACTGGGTGTCCCTTGCCTTGTCCCCACAGGCAGGGATGGACAGCAGGCTCAGGGAGCTGTGGCACCTGGGGACAGGCGGTGTGTGAGAGCCAGGACACACCAGAGCGTCCTCCTGCCTCTGCTCTTCCCATTCCCCAGATGATGCAGCCACCCCTGGGGGAGGTGGGATGAGTCTTTCTGGGATGAGTCTCTCTGGGATGAGTCTTTCCTGGTAACGTTGCTGTCAGCTTCCATCTCCCAGAGTTAACCTTTGTGGAGAGCCATCAGCATCCGCTCACCCAGCCACAAACCGTGCGCGGGGTGCGAGCCGATGGCTCTGGGAGAGGTTGCTGATGCTCCAGCCTGTGTCACAGGATAAAACCTCTGACCCTGTGTCTCTTGCTACAGTGCAGCCCTGCCACCATCCCTGTCCGAGCCAGGTGCGTGGCAGGAGCCATGCCGAGCCCCTCTCCTGGTGCTCTGCTCTTTGGGCTCTCGCTGCCCTGTGAGCTCGGTGAACTAATGCCTGTGTTATTTCGGAGCTGTTATTTGTGGTGGTGACGGGTTGGGGCAGACTGCTGCCAGGCATTTCCCTCCCTGTTCCTGTGGTGCTGGCGGCAGTGGTCCCACGGTGATGGCCCTGTGGTGACAGTCTCTGTCGGGTGACAGTGGGTGCTGGTGCCTGTGGTGACAGTCTCTGTCGGGTGACAGTGGGTGCTGGTGCCTGGCCCCAGCTCACCCTGGTTTCTGTAAAGCCCAACTGCTGCAGATAGGCACTGCCCAGGAGCTGCAGGCTCAGCGGCAGCGGTTGCCGGTGCTGCAGCCTGTGCAGCTCCGTGCTCGTTGCTGCCTTCTGTGGCTCTGTAGGGGACAGTGGCATCAGTCCCTGCCTGTACTGGCTGCCGTGTTCCCACGAGCCCCCTCACCTTCATCAGCCCCTGTTCTGCTCCCTGGGCACCGCCACCAACCCGGGGGTCCCGCCTGGCCCCAGCGGGGACTCCGTGCCGTGGGTCTGGGGCCACCTGAGCATCTCCCCTGACCCAGCTGGTGTGTGATGGGGATGTGTGAGCTCTCCTGTGCAGCACCCAGAGCCCCAGTTTCCCCCATCCCCGTGCTGTGCTCCCCCTGCACAGGCTGGGATCCGAGCAGGGAGCAGCCACCACCACGTGCCATTAGCTCGGTGCACTACCCCTCGCTCGATACTGCTCAGCAAGTACGACTGTTTACATAGCACATTGTTCAAAGTAATTCAATTTACAGGAATGATCTTTACTTCTAAATAAAAAATTAATATGGTTCTTTTGTTTGTGCGTTTATATAAACGAGCTGGCACAAAGTCAGTTTACAATGTTCCCATCTGAAGTAAATTAGTGAAGTCTCTTAGCTAAGTCTCTGTATAATTTCAGCACAGAAATGTCCTTTTTTTTTCTTTTTGGTCAGCTATGGTCAGGCTGAAAAATTTAGACCCTTCGTTTCCTCCCAAATAGTTTTGCAATTAGTAATTCCAACACAGGACAGTCTTTCTACATCTTGTTGTGCCCCTGGTGGGCGGCAGCTCTGTGGTGTGGGGTCAGGCACAGGCAGTGTGTTGGTTGTGGTGGCCTGACCTGGAGGCCACACTGAGCTCTGAATTGAGAGGTTTGTGGTGTGGGGTCTCTCCTGTTGCTTGGTGTGGTTGTTTCTTCTCGGTATTTTGTGCCTGTGCTGAGAGATTGTGGAGCTGCTCGGGCAGGGCTGGCAGTGGCTCTGCTCCCCACTGCGGTGGGGGCTCGTGAGAGCCCCTGGGGAACCTGAGGTGGCAGTGCTGGGGCTGTGCTGAGAAGCACGGTGGCTGCAGTCAGGGCTGTGTCAGAGACAGCACCAGCTCTGCAGTGGCAGAGAACAGGCTCCTTTCTCCCCTGATGCTCTTGCCGCTGTTCACTGCATTTATTTTTTTAAGCAGCAGCAATACCGAAATGCAGAAATCAAACCAAGGTTGTGCCTGGCTCCTCCTGGCAGGCGCTGGCCTGGGGGTTCAGGGTCATGGGGGCCACGTCTGCTGCTCCCCGTGAGTCGCCTGCCCTTGGCCATCGGCATCCTGGCAGGAACGGGGGTTTTCAGGAGCACACGGTGCAGCGATCCTGGCTGTCTTGTTGCCTCTTCATTGTGCTGAGCTACCTTCCAGCACAGCTCACTCCAGCACAGTCATCATCCTCTCGCAGCGATGAGACCTCCTCGACGGAGGGAAAACCAGATGCGTGCGCCTGTACGTGTGAGGAGAACACACATGGTTTGATTTATGGCAGTGGGAGAGAACCGGCTCTGACACACTTTCCATCCGAGTCTCACACTGGCTGTTATCAGAATGAAAAATCCCACGGGCTTGGAAGCTGATTCACGGCGCTGCGTCACCTCAGCCCCTCGGCCGCGTCTGGTGCCGCGGGGCTGTGTCGAGTCACACCCTGCTCCTGCCCACACCGCTGCCCACACCGCTGCCCACACCGCTGCCCACTCCACTCCACGGGGAATGGCACCCATGGGACAGTTCTGTTGTATCTCTCCATGTTGTGGGCTGGTCGGGGTAAGCGATGGGGTCGGCAGCAGCACCTGGGCCCCAGCTTCACCCTGCCTGCCCCTCACCCTGCCTGCCCCTCACCCTGCCTGCCCTCACCTGCCTCTTCTCCCCCGCAGCCGGTTCGGTACGAAGTGTGCCCGCTGTGGCAGGCAGATCTACGCCAGCGACTGGGTGCGGCGAGCGCGGGGCAACGCCTACCACCTCGCCTGCTTCGCCTGCTTCTCCTGCAAGCGGCAGCTCTCCACCGGCGAGGAGTTCGGCCTGGTGGAGGAGAAGGTGCTGTGCCGGATCCACTACGACACCATGATAGAGAACCTCAAGAGAGCGGCAGAGAACGGTACGGAGCCCCGGCGCCGCGGTCACGGCCTCGCCCCGGGGACTGTGCAGGGTGTCGCTGTGCCCCGCGCTGACCCTCATCGGGGTCATGCTGTTGCCAAAAAGGGATGATGGGTGGCCCTGGGGTGGCTCGAGCACGAGGCCCTGGGCTGGCAGAGTGCTGGCAGCACCTGTGGCTCGTGGCAGAGCTGTGTGCCGCGGGTAGTACTGGGTACAAGTGGCTGGTCCTGCGCAGCCCGGCGTGCAGTGCGTGAGGAAGCTGCTGGGACTTTGGGGCTGTGAGTCATAAATCTAGAAGGTGGGATTGGCGATTTGACAAAACCTTCCCATCGTTTTCCACCCACCCTGCCCGTCCAGGGTCGTGCTGCTCCCAGCTGGGCTGTGCCGTGCCGCGCCATGGCCAGCCATGTCCCAGTCAGGTTGGTGACACCGAGGTCACACAGCACCACAGCTCTTGTCCCCTTGAGCCTGGCCCCATCCTCCTGCGTGGCAGTGGCCAGAGATGCTTGGAAGAACAGATCTGTGGGGTTAGTCCAGCGTAGTGCACAGAGAAGCCAGGCACTGCCACGGCATGTCCTGTGTTGGAAAGTGCCTCGGTGCGTGGTGGGCACAGGGAGTGACGAGCCATGCCCCAGCCCATGCAGCATGTGGAAACCATTAACAACCTGACATGAAAATAATATGTTTCTGTTTAGTGTGTTTGAGTGAGAGGATGAAAACAGAGTGCCCAGTCAGGCTGGGAGGGTCCCGGCTCAGGACGTGGCTCGCGGCGTGTTGGTCCATATGGTCAGCTGCTGCGGAGGCGTGAGGGAGGCAGTGGGAGCAGGGATGGAGAGGGAGATGCCACGTGGCCTGGAGGAGCAGTTTGGTGCGAGGACAGCAGGATCTGGCACCAGGGAGTCTTGCAGGGCTGTTACCCCAGCTGAGTGCTGGGATGGTGGGCTTTCTGCTGCTCGGAAGGACCTGCTGGTGTGGGCTGAGCACCACGGTGTTGGGCAGCAGTGGGGCACCTGGTGAGTGCCCTGTTTGGGTACCCCTGTCCAAGTGTCCCCTGGTTTTGAGAAGGGGGTGGGATCACTTTAGAGAGCTGCAGTTGCTGTGGAGTTGGAGGGCCACGCTCCCCCCTCCAGTAATTACCCAGCAATTTCTTCTGCACATGAGGTTTTACATACAAGAAAAATAAACAGATGTTGCTGAAGTCAGAGTCCCATTCATCATCCGAAAAGAACAAGTCAAACTATATGAGAAAGTCCTTCAACTCAAGCCAAGACAATCACAGCCTGGTCCAGCTTGTGGAGCGAGTGCTGGGCTGTGCAGGCGCATCCTGGGAGTGGGGTGAGCGCCAGCCCTGCTCAGCCTTCCTCCCTCCTCCATCCCTCCTCGCTGCTTCACCTACACTGCCGAGAGCAGAGGCCTGGCCTGGGCTGCAGGGGGGACCCCAGTGAGGAATGAGGGACCCCAGCTCTGGCCACCTTCCCAGTGTAGCAGTGTGAGCACAGCTGGAGAGATCAGGGTGCTGGGAGGATTTGGGGCTGGGGAAAAGAGCAAAGAGCCCGTTGAAACTCTCTGAGCAAATGAAACGACTGATGGAGGCAGCGCCGGCGGGGGAAAACGGGGTCACAGGGAGCAGTGCAGGGCAGGAGTGATGGATGTGGGTGAGCCCAGCAGAGACAGGGTCCCTTCCGAGCCTCTCCCTGGAGGATGTGGCCAAGTGGTGACTGCAAGTCAGGGCCAGTGGGACATTTGTGCTTGCCCTCACGCACCACCTTGACATCCCTCTTCCTGCTGCTGTCTTCCCGTCCCTTATTCCCCGTGGCTTCCACCACTTGCTGCATTTTTCTTAATTCCCTTCTCTGGGGGAGGTGGTGTCTCCTTGCTGGTGTGCTGGGGGGTTTGGCAGCCCAGGGCAGCTCTCGAGGAGCAGTGCTGGCTCTGCTCTTTCTGCTCCCCCTTGCAGCAGGGGATGCTGTGGGTGCCCCACACTGCGATACCACTGGTCGTGCTGTCCCCCAGTTGAGCAGCTGCTGCACGGGGGGGTGGCAGGTGGGCAGGTGAGTTTCTGACCTGTGGCTCGTGGGCTTCTCTCCTGCAGGCAACGGGATCACGCTGGAGGGGGCTGTGCCCTCGGAGCAGGACAGCCAGCCGAAGCCAGCCAAGAGAGCCCGCACCTCCTTCACGGCCGAGCAGCTGCAGGTAGGGCGGCTGGGCCGGGGGGGCAGGAGGGGCTGCACCTCCCCGGCCTCACCCTGAGCCCCCCTCCCCTCTCTCCCGCAGGTCATGCAGGCACAGTTTGCTCAGGACAACAACCCCGACGCACAGACGCTGCAGAAGCTGGCGGACATGACGGGGCTGAGTCGGAGGGTCATTCAGGTGAGGGGTGGCCGGGCAGGGACCATCGGGCCGAGCAGCCCCAAGCAGGGCAGGGAGGGTTGCACCTAAAACCCCGTGGCCCCTCACTCCTGCACATCAACCCCAGGACAGGCAGCATCCAGCAGCTTCGTGCCTCGCTGGCTCCCGTAGCGATGCCGGCACCATCCTCCCTCTGTCTCTCTCACGGGTTTTCTGTTTGTTTTTCCCTCTTAGGATGCAATGAAATAAATCCCCATGCAGGCCCAATAAATCACTGGGTGGGAAAGCTGCCCATTAGCACACTGTCCCGGAGCTCTGTGCTCTGCCCCAGCTCGGGCAGCGCAGGAGCTCCCCTGGCAGTCAGTAGCAGTGTTGAGATTGAGAAGTTTAAAGAAAAAGGGGGTTTTACAACCCCAGGGGACGTGGTGGCAGGGAAGTCCTGTGCTGGGAGGGGAGGAAAAGTGGTGCTGTAGGAACTGAGAAATGTCCCCTCTGCAAATCCCAGCTCACCATCCCTGCAGACAGCCCGGCTTTTCCTCTCGGTGACATTTATACTCATCACTTTAATGTTCTGCTGACACACTTTCTGCATACAATAAAAAACACGAGCGATGAAAACAAATTTGGAGCTTTCATCCGGGATTGTTTTGCCAATGACACATTTAAATTTCATGTGTGAAAATCTGGCTCCAGCCCCCGTTACTGAGATTCTTCATTTAGCTAAGGATCAAGCAGGCTGCACACCAGGTGATTTTTTTATGTGGATATTTTTCAAAGGCGCTTTAAACAGGAAACAATTTGTCAAATGCTTGCGACTGTTTCCTTCTCTGTGGTCCAGTGCTCAGCCTCAGAGAGCTGATCTTCACTCAGCCTTGGAGAAGGTCTTTACTCCCAGCTATCTTTCAAAAATTAAAGCATAAGAAAGAAGTCATCTCTTAGCATAAAAAAACCTTCCATGCATGTTTTTATCTCTAGGATGCAATTCCCTATTCCTTTAATTAGAAACCCTGAGATATGGTCAGAGGGCTCCTACTTGCTGCTTACACAGACTAGGGCTGTATCCCATCACAGCACCCTCCTTTCTCAGCTTTAATGCTCTGATGATGTGGGTTTTGAATACAGTAAAACATAGGTCTATTAAAACAATATTGTTTTCGTCATCCTTAAAGTCACGACGTCTCCCAGTCTAACCTTCTACTCGGTCTTGTCTCCCCTTGTCCCTCTCCTTGCCAATGCTCACGTGTTTCCCAGCTGATCTCAAGCTGTGCTTTTAGGCCAGGTGAGCTGGGGCTGCAGGCTAAGATTTAAACAAGACCTTGAAAGGTGCTCCCATCCTTTGCAGGGAAGTTGAGCAGGGACAAAGCTTTGCATGTGCGGCTTCACTCATGCTGTAGTGGATGTAAAATAAACCTATGGAAACCAGTGAAACGCTGGTGAGGAGCAGATTTCTCAGTTTTATTTCTCTTTTATAAATGCTTGGAGCAGACACCCATCCTGGGGTCGCCGTGAAGGACCACACTTCAGTGCAGTTGTCCCCGAGCTGACGCAGCATTTGCCGCTTCTGTTTCAGGTTTGGTTTCAAAACTGCAGAGCCCGACACAAAAAACACACCCCCCAGCACACGGTGCCGCCCTCGGGAGCCCCCCCGTCCCGCATCCCCTCCTCGCTCTCCGACGACATCCACTACTCGCCCTTCAGCAGCCCCGAGCGGGCCCGGATGGTGACGCTGCACGGATACATCGAAAGTAAGAGCGGCCGGAGGGGCTGCGGCACTTTGGGGGTCAGGGGGGCTCAGGGATGGGCAGGGGGAGCTCCCCCGGAGCAGGAGGTGGCACCATGGCACAGCACTGCCAAAAAACCCCCTTGTGCTGCGGGAGCTGGGCTGGCGCACGTGCTGCTCCTCCTCCTCGTGCCTGGTGCACTTTGCCTTTGGGATTTTCTGAAGGGCTGTTTGTGCAGGAGGTTCAGATGAGAGAGGGAGGGGACAGAGGGCTGCTGCTCTTTCCCTCCGTACCTCATCCACAGAAAATCACTGCCTGGGTTTTACCTGGCTGGTCCCAGGCCCTCCTTGTGTTCTGTGTGTCACACGGAGGAGAGGTGTGAGTGTGCTCTCCTTCCTTCTCCGAGCAGCACAGTTGCTTTCTTTAACAGTTCCGAGTGCTGGTGAATGATTTGTGAGTAGTGGGCAGCTTTGGTCATGCCAGGATGGAGGTTTTGGCTCCATGGCTCTTGTGAGGCTTCTCCCCTCCCTCCCCTGTGTGGGCTCCTGCTGTGTGTCCCGAGCTGCTCCCGCTGCAGGCCTGGCCATGCTGGTTGGAGGGCCTGTGTTGTTTGTAGTAACAGAGGCTGAAGCCTCTTCTCATCCACAGGTCAGGTACAGTGTGGACAAGTGCACTGTAGACTTCCCTACACTGCTCCACCAGTGCACCTCAAAGCAGACATGGAAGGACCACTATCTAATAGGGGTGAGAAGGTAATTGTAGTCCTGTTTCAGGCTCTAGGGCCGACCCTCCACTGCAGCAAAAGATTTGTGTGTAACATCATTGCCACTGCCATCTCCTGTCGGCATCACTGCTTCTCCATGACCTCCCACGTGTCTGTCCTTAGTCCTGGTGGCCCTTGGTTGATGTACCCACTGCTGGTCAAAATGGCATCACTTTGTTCTTCACCTCGTTGTTGTGAAGTGCTGCATTCCCTGAAGGATCCTCACATCCTCCTGCTGACTCCTCTCTCTGGTTTCTCCCCTTCCCGTGTGCCCTGAGCTCTGTTCTCCTCCACTCCTCTGTTAATAACAGAGCAGGGGGGACCTTCAGCCTGTGCTAACTTCCCAGCTTTCCATGAGTTAACAAAAAAGATTCATTTCTTGTGGATTGCACTATTGCTTAAAAAAAAACCCCAAACAACTGGCTGCTACAATATCTGAAGCAGGAATGTTATTTCACAATGTCTGGCCAGGGAACAATATTGCCTGTTGATATTTTTCTGTGCAGCGCTTACAGTATCTAATACTTGGCTTACTGGGGGCAAGACTTCTCAGACATGCTGAGGCTCATAAGATTTTATTTAGGATTCCAGTTTCAGTGACTTTCCTTTGAGGAAACACTGAGCCTTTGGCAACTCTTAGTGGTTTTAGCTTTTGTCTTTACTGTTAGAAGTTCTCAGCATCTCTCTTTTCAGATCTCTCTCTGCTCGGTGCAGCAGCAGCAGCTTACTGAGCTCTGTTTCAGTGAGCACAAGCAGGGGCACAGGAAAGTTACTTTTCCAGTCTAAAAGCTACCATTTTGTCATGATATCTGCACAGTGAGCTGGAGAGTTTTCAGAAAATATTATACAGTCCCAGTGCTGTCATTCAGAGGAGCTCCACTGCAGCAAGCAGCTCCTGATTTAAATGCAATTACTTGCTCTCAGCTGTTGCAGAATGGGGTGGGTTCTCAGGACATGGGGCTGCCCCCAAAACACCTCCTTTTCCAAACAATCACTTGCATGTTGAATTCCTAAAACCTGAAACAGCCAAAATTTTTTAAAAGCAGTGGTAGCTGAGATCCTGGGAAAGCACTTGTAAATGCTGTGTCTCTGTTTCCCTTTTCCTGTGGGGCACTCCCCACCCTCCCCTCGGGGTGCCCAGAGCAGTGGCTGGTGAGATCTGAGCTGTGACCAGCTCAGTGGCTGCTCCCCCTGCCCCATGGCAAGGACAGGGGCTGTATTTGCAGAGCAGTGAGGTGAAGTGGTTTGAGGGGGGCCTGTGATGGTTTTCGAGGGAGGAGGATAGAGTCAGGACCACTAGAAATGGTCTTTGTCTTTCTTGGTAGCTGCTGTATCACAGCACAAACTGACTGAACCCTGGCTTTGGTGTGCTGCCCAGTTTTGTAGGGTTTCACAGCTGAAGGTGTGCCCAGAGGGGCACCTTTCCTGCAGGCTGTGCTGCCACAGCCCCGTTACCTCCCGCCTGGGCTCCTCAGTGCACTGCCTGCATCCTGGCAGCTCCTTCCATGGGCAGGGCTGGCAGCTGCTGGGCAGGCAGTGCTTCCAGAGGGGGGTTTTCCTATGGGGAAGTGGCTTCCACAGCAGAGCCCATGTCTGTTCTGTTCTCCCTGAAAGCACGTTGCCACTGTTAGTGCCGCCCGTCTCCGAAAGCAGCTAACGCTCCGCTCCCGTTTCTCCCCTCAGGTCATCCTCTTTCAGTACTGACTGCCCGGGCTCTTCCTCACCTGCCCATGGCCCTACCAGCACCACTGCCCCTCAGCCGCTGACACGGCGTCCAGCCCACGGAACTGGCGCCGGTCCCGCCGGAGAAGCTCAGACCCAGCGCTCTCAGCTCCCTCATCGACCAGCACCTCACGCCCGCTCTGATTTCTCCAGCGACACTCTGTGTATGTGTGTGTTGAGTGCAGAGTTACATTTGACACTTGTTTCTTGTGGACTTGTAGAATGACCGTGAGTCTCTCCGAGGCAGTGCCAGACACAGTCAAAACTAAGTGACTCTACTGTGCTTGCAAATCTTGCTCCCAAACCCATGGGAATACGAGCAACCCAGAACACGCTGAGTCTCAGGGGGGTCGATGATCACCTCTGGACACAAAGGAAGGAGGAATTTACGTGGTTTGGCCTGATTCTCTTTTTGCACCAGTGAAGCGGTTCCCGGACATCCCTCCTTATTTCCACTTGCACGTGTGAAATCTGAAATGGGCTTTTTGGCTCAGCAACTCGATACACAGACAGACCTTCCTGAGCCAAACTCGCAGGTAGCCGAGACTCCACTAAGTGGAAAGCACGATGCCAGCTGGAAATAGGCAGTTTTTCTTCCTCCTCAAAGTGCTTTAGAATCACATGTCCTTTGATCACTCAAAGGTAAGTAAATCTTAGTGGTTTTCCCCCCGTTTTATAGGAGGGGAAACAGAGGTGTCCTAACCCGAGAGGAACCGTGGGGGTTGGTGGCAGAGCCAGGTTTAGCACCCTGAAGTTTTTGATTGCTGACTTGTTCTTAGGACACGGAACATCTCTCTCCTCTCACAGCCATCTGCCAATTATTTTTTTTTCTTTTTTAAATTTTTTTTATTCTTGTTCTTTATTAACAAACTACTTCATTTCCTTGGAGTCGTATCGGATCACAAATGGGTGATTTCAGAATGTACCTACACAAAACTCTCAGACTCTCCATACTCTGGGACTGGGAAATGGTGACCATAAAGGTGTAGAAATGTCCTGCCCTGCTGTGGGCCCAAGTTCAATCAGTGGAAATAGTCAGGTAGAAACTGGAGACCAGTTAGAAAGGTGGAGACCACACTGAGGCCAGCAGGAACGGTCACTAGCCGAGTGGGCAGCAAGGTGGTGGCACGTTCCTTTGGCAGCATCGCTGTGATTCCCTCTGCCCTCCTGTTGTTCTCCCTTGCTGGAGTGCAGCTGCTGGTCCTGCCAGGCCCTGGGATGAAGGTGCAGCCCGGGAGAACTGCTGCCAGCGGGCTCACGGCAACAGCAAAGGAAACGCTCAGCAGACTGGCCCCGAATCAGGAAAAAGACTCCAAAATGATCCTTCGTCGACGGTGATACCAGATGGTAAACAAGTGACCTCTGCCAGCCCTTCTCAGTTTGCACCGAGCCAAGAGCAGGTCTGTAACAAAACCTCTCTCCAGGCAAGCACACGGGCCTGTCCTGCTGCTACGTGTCCGCGAGGCCGCGCTTCCAAGAATGTGAAAGCCACAGCCAGCGAGGGCAGTGACGGATCCGCGCCCCAGGAGCGGGAGACGGGAACCCATCCCTTGTTTTTAAGTTGGACTGTACATCCACGCGTTTTCCTCTCTGGGAGATCCTGGATCCATCCCCCTGCTCCAGCCAGCCCCTGTTGCACACGTGGCGAGGCTCCTCCTGGCCGTGGCCCCGAACTCCGTGTGACACCGGACACGCGGCTCCGGCTGACCGGGAACGGCCTGAGGAGCCGTGGGTGTCTGCTGAGGTGGCCACCAAGGTGTCTTGCTTTGAGAAGTAGCTGAGTACAAGCACACACTGATGTTGGTGGGAGCAAATCCGTACGTGCACAGACACGCTCTGTGTGTGCGTGTGTGCTGACAGAGAGAGCGAGCGATGGTACTACCTCGGACAGTTAGGCCAGTATCTGTCTAATTGCAGCCAGCAGCTCTATCCCCAGGACAGAGGGAGAGGAGAGAGGGAGTTAACTCCTGCCCTGACTGGAAGCAGCTCTGCAGGGGTGTCCCTTTGGGCAGGGGACGGTCACCAGCCACAGCAATTTTTGTCCTTGCCCGTAGCAATGAGTGAGGACTGGTGTTCCCTTTGTTGGCTCCTGGTGAGTGTTTGTGGTCACAGGTTGAGGGGGTTGCTGGTTCATGTGCAACAGCCTTGAGATGCTGCTGGGGGTCAGGGGGGTCACCGGGGCCGACTTTGCTCTCCGTTTGTGCTCACGCATCCTGATGACCATTTAGTTGTGGAATTAGTGCCGCTATTTCATTTCAGACCGAAGGAGAGGCTTCAGGCTGTAACTTGCCCTGACATCCCGCAGCCCTTGAGGTTTCCACAACTGTTTCATGGAGGGAGAAAAGGGTTTGACGTGTTTCTCTTCTGTCTCGGTGGTGCAATGAAAGGAAAACTATGAAATATGTATCTGCCAAATACCAACTTGATCAAAAGAAACCCCGCTTGTGAAATGTTCTGTCTAACCAGGGGTTTGTCACCGGTCCCACGGCGGGGCCGGAGCGCAAGGCAGGGGCTGAGGGGGGTGGAGGTGTTTCTCTCCAGGGACGTGGGCTCACTACAGACTGTGCTTGGGGCACTTCCCCCCATAAGTAGCCAGGAGCAGCTTTGCTAATTCAGAAATCAGGCTCTGTTTATATTAAGCCCAAATTGTTTGCAAAAACTGGAAGCAATTCAGCTTGTGCAGTTTTAGAGCTAATTATGTGTATGGAAAATACTCAACTGTACCAAGAATGTAAGAAATCTTCTAATTTATTCAATACATTGTTTCACAACATATTTCACACTGACTGTTGCCACTGAACCAAACCTTATCTCAGGTCATTTGCATTCATCTCCTGTCTGTGGATTAAAAAAAAAAAAAAAAAATTAAAGTCATTCTCATTTTCTTAGTTTATTCAGTAATTGCCAGATGGGTTCTGGTGCAGCAATGCAGACTCCACGCACTAAACTTTTCCAGTTGCTATTTACAAAGCCTTTTGCAGACAGAACCCACTGAGGACAGCCAGTGAAAGGCTCTTCACTCCAGTTTAATAAGGTAACTAACACGGCTCGGCTCTGGAAGTGGAAGGGTTTAAGGTTTTATCACCAGTGATATTTTTTGGCTCATGCTGGTTAACCCCAATGCCTGAGCTAAAGGTGCTTACACAACTCACTCGTTGGGATGGGAGTGGGAACCAATCCTGCACTACTATCAGTGATTTATCTGTAAGATGCCAACTAAACACCAGTTTTATTTCATCTGCCAATCATTTTGTTGTAGCATGTTGCAATTCTGCATGTCTTGGCTACAATGGTTAAAAAATTTTTTCTCTGAATGAGTGGACAGTCAAGACTAATATTTATTTTAAAAAAGTAAAACTAAATTGTAAGCACTTTTTTGTAAAACCAATGTCTGTTTTGTTACATACTTTTAATGTTGTGCTTTGTAAATGTCTTATTTGTGTAATAAATAAAGTTAATGCAAGTAGAAGTGCTGGCACTTACATCCAGAAAATGATGTAATTCCATTTTATTTTATTTTTAAATACTTTCTGGCTTACTAATCAAGCAGCAACCCACCCAGTTTTCCTCTTTTATTATTTTGTTAAACTCTGGCTTCAGGAGAGTTCAACAAACGTTCGTAGTAAATGGATATAATTTCCTAGTTAGCAAACCAGTCATTAAAGAATACCTCTGGTGTACATTATTACAATGATCAATCAATATCAAAGTACTGAGCGAAAAGAGAGGAAAGGAATTCACCAGGACAGCTAACTAAAATCTGGGAAAATAATGTTGATTAAGATGGATTTGAATGACTTCAACACCGAATCTGAGGCACTCCTTTTAACAAATTGTTTTCAGGCTTAATAGTGTTTATACATACTACACTGCACACCTCTCAGGAATATTACTGTGAGTACAGTCGGCTTTTTTTTCCATGCCTTTTGCTCAGCGTGACTGATTAAATGATTATTTCCATTTTTGTTTGTGCTGACAGAGATGACAGAAAGATTATATTCCTGTCGAGGGAAAGGGTGAGACGAATCCACGAGGACAAATTACGTTTATTGTGACTCCGATTACCTGCTTTGCTGCAATATTATTGTCTAGCAAGATCGGCTTTATGGTTTCGGTTTCTCCTCAGCTTTTCCACCCTCAGCTTTCCGGCAGGTCCGAATGATCCATTCATGCTCATCATCCTCTGAAAGGGAGATAAAGACAGCGCTAAACATCCCCGTCTCAGAGCTGCTCTCTGCAGCACCGGGGTCCAGCTCAAACAGGCAATTCTTCCTTTGTAAAGCAAATCCATTCTTAGCCGTTGTCATCTCTTAGAACACTTTTTTTGTTGTTGTCGTTTGTTTAAAAGATCGTGTGCTGTTGTGTGGGAATTTGGCGAGGCAGGAGGTACAGGCTCTGTGGCAAGGACTGATTTATTTGTCTGTTTGAAAAGCTTAGCTTGGGTGAACTGTAAGATTTACAGGTACAGATTTTATATTTTGTGTTCTGGCCAAAACATGCAGGAGGAGCACTGGAACTCTCAGAAGTTAATACAGACAGTTTTTAAAATACTATGCCTGTGTTGCTTGTCAGTGAATGAAAAATGAAGGTAAAGAAAAATCAATAGTAAAACCCGAGGTTCTTGTCTTCCAGCTTCTTTTTCCATGCTGTTTTTGAGGTGTACGTTGTGGCAGGTATCCATGAGCTGATGTAGTGGCTGAGAGACATATTTTAGAGCATCTTCTGTGTCCCTTGTTAGTATTCATGTCTGTCGTATTTATTCTGAGAGCATAATGACAGTGTGGAAAGAAAATAAAAGCAAAGACAATGCAGGAAAAAAAATAACTGCCCAGCAAAGTTTGAATGGAAATTTTGTGTATGATTACAAAAAAATAGCCTGGTGAATGTTAAGTTGTGGCTTCTTAATTCCAGGGATTTAAACAGTCTTGTCTCCAGAAACTGCTCTGCAGCCTTTTCTTTTGTGCTGGTGTAGGGGAAAGGAGATCTATGTAGTAAACCAGGAAAACCAAACTTCAAAGAGCCTTGGAAAAAATCAAAGTATTACTTAAAACAATATCTGTATTTATTTTTATATAAGTGAAATGGATTCGAGCTGCTTCTTGTGTTTACCACTGTCTTAACAAGTCCATATTAGGTGCTTGTGGTGTGTGTTTCTAACCTGCCTCAGTCTAGATTTTGAGAAAGAATAGATGATGGGGAGGAGGATGGAGCTGAGGGGGCTGTGACCTTCTGCTGTGACCATCCTTTGGCGTAGGGCACAGCCCCCCTTATTCACACACTGAGCACCCTGCTTAGGTAGGTCAGAAAAGATGGAGAAAAAGCATGTTCCCTGCAAGAAGTCAAATTTTGGTGGAGCTCTTTTTGACTGTGGGGTTGTACCTTGACATTAAAGTGAGGTAGGGGAAACTAGGGGAAAACAGATGGGGGGAAAAAATACGCTAAAAAGGAAATTAAAGAGATGGAGTGCTGAATCCTGCTGAAAGACCACTTAGAGGCAGATTCCACCCAGGGCTGCAACGGGAATGCAAATGTGATCCTTAAGCTTTCTTAAAAACAACAGCCAGGCCATAATCAACGTGCTGGCTTTTGTTCTATGCACTAGGTGTTCCTGACAGCAACCACGTCACGTGAGCCCCGGCTGCAGCAGAGATTGTCCAGCCTGGGTGGCTCTCAGATTTTAGCTGGAATTGCCTTCACTAAAAAAAAACATAAAATAGTTTCTCTGAGCTTGTAATAATGGCAGGAAAATTAAACTTTCTCTTCCATGGTGAAGGAATAAGCAAAACTTACACAAGCAGTGTTCAGCTGGTATCTGGGTATATGTGCCTCCCCTGAGCACTAGAAATAACCAGCCTGACTTTTTCTGGAGCCATCAACACCTCCCACTCAGCTGAGCACCCAGGGATAAGCCCAAAGAAAGGCAGATGTAACTTGGTTTCGTCTCACAGGTTTCCAGCCTATCCTTGGTTTGCCCAGATTGTTTCCTTCTGCATTCTGGGTTTTCCTGGCCTCTGAGCAAAGAACACAAGGCAAGTAGCTCCAAGGATTTCAGCCTCCCCAGACCTATCCCAAAATGTCTCTGTTCATGCAGTGATCTGATCCCCTGCAAATTAAACCCTGCTTAACTTGCATATAGTTTAATCAGATGTAGAACTGACTGAACAAGTGAATTTAAACTTTGTGTATGAGAAGGACAGATGGATGTAAGGGCTCAGTGTGAAGTAAATCCCCAGAACTGCCACCCTCCCCAGTGTTCTGTACAACTGGTGCCTGGCCTAGGGGAGGGGAAATGAAAGAATTGATCCAGCATAGCAAGAAGAAGCACAGCCCCAGAGATGAGAATGGCTCCAGGGCTGGCTATGGGAGAGGAGGCAGGGAAATATTAGAATGTAAAGAGTTAAGCTATGGTAAAACATACTTTTGCTACACTAAAGAAGACTGGTTGATAATTACTGTAGTTTTAGGGCTATTTGAATCAGTGCAGCTGCAACCTCTTCAGTAGTAACCCCTGAAACAAGACAAACTGGGTTTATTGTACTGAACAAGTCTTAAAGCTCCTCCCTGATTGTTAGTAATTGGCAGCAATGGACTTAACAGCCTCTTGACTACCCTTTTTACACTCTACCTGACTGTGCAGCTAACAATTTAAATCACAGATGCCGATCCTTCTTTGTGGCAGCTGCTTGTTAACTACACGTTCCTCTTTTTCTGTCACTGGCTGCTTCCATAACCCTGCAACACCAGGGTTAGATTGGAGAATCACATTTCATCAATATTTAAAATGGAATTAAACCTTGAAGTTTGATTAATGCTACCAGATAGTGAGTTGTAATTACTATTTTGCAAATTGCAATTGTTTGAATATGTTAATATGATTGTCTGAGCACATCTTCACCTTCAGAAGTAATTTTCCTTTTAAAAAAAAGATTTGGAAAAAAAAAAAATACAAACTCTTTAATCAGTGGTAAATTATCACCCTGTGCACAATTAGGTAGTGTGGGGTTCTTCATGTGGTGTGCTGAATTTTTGGGTCTGCATATTTATCTTTAAAAAGTTTATCCATTTTTTTTTTAGATTTTCCTCAGTAGAATAAACATTGAGGGAACAGACTTTGCTGAAACATGTTGATGTTTGAAGGTAAAGGGAAAAAGCTTTGTCTGAGCATTTCATTGCAATCTGGCGTATCCCTGAGCAGTTAGTAAATGTTTACCAGTGTTTTTCTTCCAAAGTCAGTGAAATATTATTATGATTATCATGGCATGTTATTGAAATCTTGAAACTGAGAGAGACAGAGAGCTGTTGGAATATATGTAAGTCCTGACTGATTCTCTTGAATGATTTCCTTGTGTCTCAATCAAAAATAGGATCAGTTTCTAGCACCCCCTAAATATATTTTGAATACTGTAGGTGAGATCCTCAGCCAGCCCACACTGGGACAGCTTCTCTTTTATTCTTGTGATTAATTCAGGCTGTTTTCATTAAGCAGGCAGAGGCACATGGAGCCAACCCTGGCAGGCACCTGCACGACCGATCCCCAGAAACAGCATCTCCCACGGGAGGTGATTAACCAGGGCTGAAGTCCTCCTGATCTCCTGTTGGACACTGTCTACACAGTCAACAGGTCAGTCTGGAGAGTCTCTTCAGGCAAATAAGACCCAGCTAGAGCTGTTGGTTGTACCGTGCTCCTGTAAGCAGCCTGCTCCAAAATTAGGTCTCACCACATATCGCTTGGCAAGTTTCTGCCTTGTGTTGGGTGGCTTTAACCAAGTCCAAAAAGGGCTGTCAAAATCCCTGCTAGGTATGTTCCACAGTGAGCTCAAACTGCAGCTCACCCAGGTCAGTGGATTTCTGCTCAGCATCTCTCCAAAATGAAACCACTTGCCTAATTTTCAATGATCGCTCTAAAAGCAGTGGCAGAAGAGACTTCCCCAGCTACCACACTCCAGATTTATCTCTCAGCTGGGATTAGAAACAGCTGAAAATTCAGGGTGGCCTTGCTTCAGGGTGCTTCCAAGGGATGCCTTGCAAACACACTGTAATTTAGGTGCGTTTAATCTTGCTATATTAAATGCATATTGCAAAGTTTAGAATTATTTGCTTCCAGCTATCGTGTTTCTGTGTTGCTTATGGAAACCTCAGCTGTGAGAGGCTTCTGAGGGCTCTGCATGTTTAGGTGCCTGCCACAGTGCAGAGCAGAGACTGGCAGCAAAGGCAGTATTGCCATGTAGGCTTCTGGATTTGCCCTCTTTAATGCATTCCCAGGAAACCACCTAGAAGGTGTACTGGAATTAGAATATTTAGTGGCTTACACAGGGAAAGAACTACATTGTTCACCTTAAAAACCTTGTCTGTGTTAGGTCTTTGTGTGTGATCCTGGTGGTTTAAAGGCTGAGCTTACACTGCAGCCCTGCTGCACTCCCCAAAATTCAGAGCCATGGCTCCCTGCCCAGCCGTGATGGGCATTGTCCCTTTGTCCTCTTGCTTCTGCTAAGCCCCTGTGAGCAAGGAGGGAGGTCATTCCCTGGTCTGTGCCTCCCCAGGACAGGGAGGGCATCCTGGGGGCCAGCCCTGTGGGCAGAGCAGCTCTCCATGCCCTGGTGTGCAAGGCTGTGTTTACAACAGGCCATCCTTGAGCAGGAGCTGAGCTTCCTCTCAGTTTGCAGAGGGCCAAAGCACAGGCAGCCCATTGTAAACAACAATATCGCTGAATTCTTTCACAGCCCTGACTCCTCCCGTCACCCGCGGCGCAGTTTTTATCATGTTCTTCCACCTCACAGTTCCAAGCCCCTGTGATAGGATCTCAGATGGGTTCTGCCTGGCACACCCCTTCCATTTCCACTGCCACCTCTTTCCTTACTGCACCTGACCCCACCAACATCAAGGCTGGCAAGAAAATGGAAAACACGTTTTCAATTAACCTTTGCTGCCACCCACAGATTCTCACCCTTCCAGTTACTTTTAATTAGTGTCATTCCAAAATGGCCCCCAAATGAACTTTCCATCTCTTGTTTTCACATGGACTCTATAGTGGAATGTCAGTGCCTATAGGACTTGTGTGGAAGCTATTTAATGAATCCACAATAGGATGGTTAGCACCCAAACAAAGGTGTTATTCTTGGCATGCCACTCTTTGGAACTGAAACTTCCCCAGTTTTCAGAGAGATAAGACCAGGAAACCACAAGGAACAATATATCTGCAAAAGCTATAGCTGCTGAAATTGCCGTAGTAACTTCCACCACGGTGCATATGTTCATGTTATCACTGCTGGCTCCAGTCTTGAATGTAAATCATGTTGGTTCATAATCTATTTGGCTCAATGGAGGATGTTTTGGATTAAAACATGTAAGCCAAATTTAATCTAAAATTATTCTTGCTTGCTCGGATGAGAAGTCTCCAAGGATCTCTGTCTGTCACCCCAGCAGACTTTGACACTGAGAAAGGCATGAGAAATACGAATTTTGCATTCAAAATGTGCCTGATCCTAACACATCTCTATAAATAAAGACACGAAAGGAGCATATGATGGGTAGGAGAATTGGTCCAACATTTCAGAAAAGTGTTTAGGGTAGAGTAAGAAAATAAAAAAAAGGTAAGAAAAACTTCCTGTAGGAGTCTGGGATCTTCACTGTAAATGGGGTAAACCCAAATGTCTCTTCACTGCTCAGTCATTTGCCTTCAGCAGTCCCTGTTTGATACTTCATAGGGTTTGGCCTCTCCTCCTTGTAAGATTTGGCTTCTAAACTAATTGATTTAAGCATTGGGGATTATTTAGGTCCAGAGCTATAGTACATGGGAGGTGGAGGAGACAAGATCAGAAGGTGAATTTGTAGGGTAGGGACTTGTGTAGAGCCTTGTGGGCAAAGAGAAGCAGCTGAGTGCCATGGCAGAGAGAGGAGACATTTTTTGCAGTGGTATTTTTCAGGAATAGGAAGCAAAGAGGCCAGAAAGAGGAATTAGCAGCAAAAAGGACAAGCTCTCCAGCTGTTGCAAGAAAAGCAAAGGGCTACTCGCTTTCAGATGCTTTACTTGTGTAAATGGAGAGCAGTGTTGGCTCTCTGCTTTACAAACCCTGCTTTCAGAAATAAGTTTGTCAGCCAAAGTAGAGAGAAAAAGATCAATGGATTGCAATAAACGGCATTTAACATAAAAATGAGTAAAATTTACAATCCAGTTAACTTGTTAAATGTTACAAAATCAGCAAACAATAGACACGATTTGTTTTGTTCAGAGCCCAGAGGTAGAGACCAAATCCTCTAAATTAATTTCTGCAAAAGCTGGGGTTTTTTTTCCAAACAGGTCTGGATCCTATTCGTTGTAGAATATACTGATTACCAACTATTTTTAAGAGCTTTACACAAACATTATTTCTTTTGTTGTGTGAAATGCAGAATCAGCCATCTGGCAAATGCCCCAGAGCTAAAATCTTTTACATGACATATAATTCAAAATGATTAAATATACAACAGAAAATAGCTATAGCATTGCACTTAAAATAGCATGAACTTTTACTGCCGATCAAAACTGATTTCTTTAGCTTAACAAGTATCCGAAGAACAATTATTTGAAGAGCTTTTAAGAGTTTCAATATGTAGAAACTAAACCTCATCTAAATTCAGTATCTTAAGTCAAATAAAAAAGAAACAAATGTACAAAAGATTAAATGGCCCTGCATTAGAAGCAGACATTTAAATCTATGGGAAGCTAAATTCATTCGAACAAAAATACTATATTCTCTCTGAGTGTGTGTTGCTGGGGCTTCCCCCTCCGTTGCTTGGGGCATCTGCCTAAAGAACTCCTACATTCTCAGCAATGGCCAGGGCCCAGCCTGGGATCCATCCCCGAAATTCAAAGAAGAACAGGGGAGAAAGCCCCGAGCGTGAGCCCCCAGTGCAGTCAACCTTCCCTCCTGCACCACACTCGACTTGAAGTTAAACTTGCTGTCTTTTTTTTTTTTTTTTCCAGAAATACTCCAGGCCTGAAAAATTGCCAGGTCCTCATCCCACACCCAATCCTCCAGTAGTTTATGAGAAAGAGCACGCAAACATCTGCGTGTGTTTGGGGTACACGAGGGTAGGTACAGAAACATTACCCCGAGCAATTATTGAGCGGTTATGGCTCTTTCTCAGCTACATTTTTCAGTCAAAGTCTGTGTTTCCCAAAAGGCACTTGGTGCAAGTCAGAGCTGAGCTGTAGGACCAAAAAAAAACCAAAAAAAAAGTCTAAATGTGGGAGATTTCTCTCAAGGATTTGCATCCTTGGATGAGCCCGAAAGCGATGAACGCATCGCTGCCGACCGTCCAAAAGAAACTTCGCTTCCAAGCTCTTTCAAACCGAGCGTGAGAACCTCCACCCCAAGGTAACAACGGGAGGAAACTGCAAATCTGTGTAAGTCTGGGATTACTAAGGCTTAGAATTAAGGTGGCTTTGCCCCCTCGCCTGGTCAGCCTCACGACCAAGGAACCTGGGGCGTCCTAACCCCAGACTTCTCTAAACCACCAGAAAATAACGTTCCCAAATCTTGACCTTTTCAGCTCATAACGATTCCTGAAGCAGCAGGATTTTTCCTGTTGCTTTTCACAAGACTTTCAGGCTTGTAGAAATGCTGATTGCTGGCTGGTTGGGTCTGCAGCAACACCGAACCCCCTCCTCTTGCTAAGACACTTGTCCTGCTTTTCTGGGCCTAATCCTGCTCTTAATTCAGTCCCCCAACTGAGCGCTGAGTGTAAAGGCAGATTTTATGTATTCCTGCTCTTGATTTTATATGAAGAGATGCAAATATATTTTAGGTAATATTGACTGTAGTACAGGAAGCTCCCCCACGCACCCAACACACAGGAATTAAAGCTGAAGATGGAATATGAAAGTAGTAGCACAAATATTCTCATATTAGAAAGAGGAAAAAACATGGTTTACATTATTTAACCTGTCCTTGGGAGAACCACAGGAGAAACAAGGCAATTTTCATCAGAAATGTCTTTGCTTTTCATCAAGAGAGGTGACCCAGGCAATCTCCCGAGATCTTTTCCATCTCAGTATAAAAAAAATCCTATTTTTGATGGTATTTTCTCCTGGAAAGCTCTGGGCTTCTCTGATAACTGAGGGTCCTAAAACCTGTCACAGCTCTTCTTGTACCTCCCTGCTTTGCATTAAAAATAACATCTTGTAGTTTCGACTTTTCACTGAAAAAAACTGGGAAATCATCCCATCTCTCAATCTGTAACTATTGACCAATCCTCACAAAGGTGCCAGGAGTCCTATTTCTGTGGGGAAAAAAAAAGTAAAGAAGGAATACTCCTGGTGAAACAGGAGCCTGGCCCCAGTATCTATTCAAAATAAACAAGGTATCTCCTTACAGACGAGCCTTCCCGTTCCCATTTATGTGCTCAGTTCTGCGGACTTCGCAATACTGGGAAAAAAAAAAGACAAGCTTGAAGAACATGTGGAGAATCAAGAGAAATGTGAGCACCCCCGAGGAAGCAGAGGTTTAGGGATGGAGCAATGAGAACCTGGAAGACCTGGCTAGATAAAAACCTCCAACAAAACCGTTGCTGTCAGTCTGTTCCAGGGGCTGGCCGTGTTTTCACGACCGGCTTTTGCTCCGCCGCAGCAGCGAGAGAGCCCTTGGAGGAAACAAGGATCAGACCTCCACGGAGGGAAAGGCAGGGCCTGCCAAACTTATCAGGGGGCTCGGTGGTGCTCGATGTCCTCACATCTCCAGAGAGAAGGGCTGGAAGCAAAGTCGGGGGTTTCAGATGGCGCCTGTTTTCTCCTCCCCGGGAACGGCCCCGGGATGCTGCCAGGCTGGAGGCGAGGCAGTGCCAAGGGCTCCTCGCCCTCTTCCACAAACAGCCGAGAAACAATTAGGAATCGCTTCATAATAGGGGTGAAAGGTGAGGACTGGAGCGTTCTGCAGCCCCGCTGCCAGGGCTGAGGAAGACACTGTCATTTTGGTAAACCTGTCAAGCTGTTGTAAGAACTTCCTGAATGCTTCCTACCATCTGCTTTTGATGCTTTCAAGACTTGGCTGGAAGCCTGGAGGTTTTCCTGCTTCTTCCTGCCCAACCTATAATGGAGTAGTTCTGGATCTGTTCCCTGTCATCTCAGCCTCTTCCTCAGTTTCTTCTGCTTACAGCTGGAGGGGGTTTTTTTTTTAAATTTTTTTTTTCTCTTTACTTCAGTGGCCTTGTGCCCTGAATCATCTCTCCTGGGGCGGGAAGAGTTCCTCTGATGTTGAACAAGTGCCGGGTGTTTCAATTGTGTTCATGTTCTTGAGAGGAAGGGTCTGGCCTACATGACACATTCCTTCTTCACCCTGACATCAACAACTTTAACTTTGTGTACAGGCTCTCACTGGAAGGGCCACACAAAGCCCATCTCCACCACTGTCAGGCCCCACGCTGTGCTGGGCTGCTGAGCCAATATTGATTGATATAATTTGGAGGGTTGGAGATAAATGTCATAAAGGACAATGAGTTCAAAGAACAGATTAAAAAACAATAAATTGAATTCCAAGGCGTTCCCTCCTGTACTAATCTGTGTAGGTTCCTGTGTTTTTGGAAAGCATGTTGCTTATCTTCCTCATCAGTAGGCCCACTGCATTCCAGTATTTTGGATCAATGCCATTTGTAATAATCTGGATCAGTTTTTATTCAACGTTTATAAAACAGGCCATGTATCATAGGGTATATTTTATAGCAGATGGTATCTCCAATTCATTTAACCCCCTCTCACTTCCCTCCTCCAATATCACAGTGCACACTTACAAAAGCTCTCGAAAGTAGAGCAGGGCAGAATTCTTTCTTTCTTTTTTTTTTTTTTTCAACAAATAGTAAATTTGCTGAAAAATGGAGTTTCCAAGCAACAAAACTGTTAAACTGTGGCACGCTGAAAATGAAATGTTCTGGTTTTGAAAAAAAAAAAAAACAGGTTTTGCAATTTGGACATTTGGGGGGTAAAAAAAAGAAAAAAGAAAAAGAAAAAAAGAGGTGGGTGGTTGCTTTCAGAAATCATTTTCATTTTAAAAAACTCGACATTAAAAAGGTGATAAACACAAAGGTTAAATAGCCAGAACACAAGGTGGGGTTTTTTTCAGATTATGTTTCTTGAGCTGTCCCACTGTCAACTGTTCGGGGATCTTCTGGGTTTTTTTTAACTTGAGAAGTTTCTCTTTTGGCTTGATGAGAATGAATTTTCCCCAAGGCTTATCAATTTGGGGTCTTCCCCACAAGACCCAGTATTTGCCAGACTCTACTCAGAACACAGCTCTCCAAGGTGAAAGTGTCCTGTTCAGGAAGGTAAGACTGAGGCTAATTTTAATAAATTGGATTATTGTAACATAGAGAAGAGACAAGTACAGGCTTAAGCCCTTTGCTGGTTCACAGCATGGAGCTTTTTAGCTCTCAGGATCAATGGTGTGCCCCTCAGAACCACTCCCTTGCTTGAGATCATAACAGAAGAGACTGAAGATTCTTCTGAGATTAACATACCAAATGGTAATACAATATATTTATTCGTATCTGCCTGGGAATACTTCACTGTAATTGTGCAAAATTTGATTTATACAACTCAGGGGATGCATAAATCACTGATAAATAAGTAAAAGATACTTTAGCTCAGTTATAAGAGAACCAAGTCATGGAGTTGTTTATGTTTTAGCTTTAATCCTGGAAGATAGGACAAATAAACTCATCTTACTTTACCTTGTAAAAGAAGTTAATCATACCTGCATTTCTCAGAAATCTGAGTTTGTAGTCAACAACAACTCTGGTTTCAGGGTTATAGAATCCATCACCACAGTCGTAACAACCTTCTGGGATTGTTTTGGGAGGATCCAGATTTGTAAGCTGAGGAATGCCTGAAAGAAAAAAAAAAGGGTTGATTTTGGGTCCTTTTTTAAATCTGAGCCTTTGATCAAGATAACTAACAAATACATTTCCGTGGCTTTTGCTATAAAAACGATGCCGTTATTTTACAATAATCTTGTGAAACGTTTTTCCAGTTTCGCAGGGGGGACAAAACGAAAATGGAAAAATGCTCGCACAAAAAGCGTGTGATAAGAAGCCGTCACTTGGATTTCCTCACTCACAGTCCTGTGACTCGGCCCACCGAGCTGACACTACAAATATGACCCTAAAATCCAAACTGGGGCCGGGAGGGACCCGCTGGCCTCGCAGAACTACATGTCATCACTAAAATATTCTATGTATAGAGCACCGTGTGTATTATGTTACAAGTTTTACTCACTTGTTTCCTTATAAATCTTTCCACCTTTTGACGACAGACAAATAATAACATTATAAAAGCCCTCAGCAAAAATACAGACGGGACACAAATGTCTGCTCTGGCACGTCCTAAAAAGCTACGTGGGGCAGACGATGGGAACTTTATTTGATGTCCCGGGTTCTAATTGCTTCTGCTCAGCTTTCCTGTTGCTCAAAGCACACTGCTGATGCAGCGAGGGTGAAAAGTGCCAAAGGGTTAATCGGGGCATCAAAAGCTGTAAATGAAGCCCTGTCCTGTGGGTCATCATTCCAGGAGCCCCTGCTGTGGAGCTGCATCCCGGGCTGTGCTGGTGGAAGGTGGTGTCCACATTCCTCTGGCAGCCTCGTATGAAATTAGCCAGAGCCTTTCTGCTCCATGTTACTCATGTAGCCGAATTAATCTTTCTTAGGCAAAGTTGTTACTTTAATTCCTTCCAGACTCTCAGGATCGCAAAGTGCAATTTAGTACCTGGCGGTTTGAAACCAGAACAGATTTCTGTATAAAATCTTCTGTCGTAGCCATCGCAGTAATGCCAGTTTTTTTCCTCGTATTCGAGGCCATCTGCAAAAACGAATTTCCCCTGCAAAACATGTTAATAAATAAATATGATGGATGGAGGGAACGCCAGGGCCAGGTTCCTCGGCAGAGCCTCAGCTCGGGTTTGGAGTGCTGGGAACTGTACCTGTGGGATGCCCAGCAGCCTCCCCACACCCCGAGGGGGCCAAGAATCGGCTTGGCTCGAAAATCCACGTATTTCACCTCGTATTTCACAGCGGGGGCCCCTCGGGGTGAAGCCCCCCAAGCCCGGGGTACCTGCGTGGGGATGCCGCGGTCCCAGAGCGCCCGGTATCTGCCGCCGCTGGGGAAGAGCAGCTCTCCCCGGCCGTGGAACATCCCGTCCCACAGCGCTCCCCGGTACTCGGTGCCCGTCGGCAGCTTGTAGAAGCCGTGTCCCTCCATCCTGCAACAGACGGGCCGGGTGGGGAGGGAGGTTGTTCCCCACCGATCCCACCTGCCCGCCGCGACCCTCCGTGTCCCCGTGCCCCTGGCCGGCCCTCCCGACCCCCCCTCTTGCCCCTTCCCGGTCCTCTCAGTCCCACCTGTCCCCAGTATTCCCCGTGACCCTCCCAGGTGCCCCCGATCCAGTCCCCCCCCCCCGCCAGGCCCCCCGTATCCCCATGCCCCAGCATCCATCCCCCCGGGGTACCCTGTCCCCACCCGGTCCTCCCGATCCTCCCCGAACCCCCCGTGCCCCCCGTGCCCCCGATCCCCGTCCCCACCTGCCCCTCACGACCCCTCCCAGGTACCGATCCCCCGCCAGCTCCATGGCGGCCCCGGCGGCGCGTCCCGTCACCATGGCAACGCTCCCGCCCCTCCCGCCCCGAGGCCCCCCCCCCTTTCCAGGCCCCGCCCCCCCTGCGCCGC
>JAWWES010000038.1:1678755-1726903 GCA_035583135.1 Lophotriccus pileatus
AACTTGCTCTGGGTCAGGTTGTGTCACCTGAACCACAGCAAAGAGTGGAACAGTGCCCTGCTCCTTGAGCAGCCTGCTGTTATTGGGATCTGGAGATTTAACATCTCCTTGTTTGAGGTAGGATTAAACCGTAATGGGTCTGTAGCTGCAGCATATGTTTCTGATCCAGGGAGCTGGAGGGAAAATTGTATAACATTTATCTAAAAATAGCTCCTGCACTGTGTGGCTCGTGGGTTCTTGCTACTCTGTGCTGGGGTGCATTGACTGAAACTCAAAGCAGGTGCTCCAAGTGTAGACATGTTTGCATTGTAATGCACATCCCAGGCTGGCTCAGCAGCTCCTTGTCTAAATCTGCAAGCTGGTGTTGCCCCTTTGCAGGTTCTCCTCTCAGATCACTGCCAATATCTTAGAGCAGCCACGTCTTGCTGAGGAAAGATAACCCCTCTCTGCAGAGATTGAAATCAGGACAAGCCTGGGGTCTAATTACATTCAGCTGAGTGAGTGAAATGAGGTTTGGCCCAGCAGAGGATAAATTGTTCTGGGATGTTAACACGTATCCCATCAGATCTTTGGTTGCTGACCCACTCCAACAGTTAGGCAACCTCACAGAAAGAGGTTTTAGATACTAAGATATTACTTCCCATGTTTCACTAATAACATGCTATTGTCAACAAAATGTATGAACCATTGCACTGCTGAACATCTGCTTTTGAATAAACAGGCGTGGGCATTCCAGTAGTCAGCCCCTAATCATAATTAAAGAGCATTTTTTCCCATTAAATTGCTTCTGAAAAGAAGGATGTGCATAAATAGGGGGGCAGGTTTTTTAGACAGCCTGTGAGGAACCCCACCCTTAAGTTGGCTAATACTGTAAGCAAAAAAAATAATAGTGATTTATGCTGCAGCCTCAAAGGTTTTAGATTGTTCATCTGTTCCGTGACAGCTGAATTTACAGCCTCCTGGGTCAGAGGTGGGGGATCCAGGACTGATGCACTGACTGTTAAATGTCAGAATTAACTGTCTGCTGGCCTAAAGCCCCTCTTCAGTTTGAAGCAGGACTGGGCAGGTGAAAGTACAAAAGAGATCAGCAGAGGAGGACAATGAAGTCATGAAGTCAAGTAGAATTCAGCTGCACTGTGAGCACTTCCTTCATTAACCTCTCTGAGATAATTGCTTCTTGTCTTTATCTCTTGGCTAAATCTCTATAGAAAGAAAGGGTTGCCAGAGGCTTTTTGTGGTGCTTTGGATACAGCCTGGATGTAGCTATTTCTTCTCAAAATCCCCGAACATAGGAGCAGTCATGTTTTCTTGGAAATTAGAACAAGTGGATGTCAAGATGGAGTAAAGACCATACAAGTATTTTTGAGGAATGTGTCTTGACAATTTTTTGGCAGATGGAGAGCAGACTCTACAGATTCAACACAAATGTTTCACTGGTGCTGGGAGAAGTGTTACTTGTTTTGCTGAGGGCTCTCAGCTCTGCCAAAGCCTCTAATCACGTGTCAAATTAACAAAATGTGAAGCCAGGGTCGTGGTGGGTGCCCCCCCCATGCTCCTTTCTTTCAGATTATGGGTGGGAGGAGTAAATTCCACGTGTAATTTCTAATCTCACTCAGGTGGGAGTGTGTGTTTTCTAGTGCAGCAGTAGCACAGCAGCACATCTCTGAGGAGAAAGTGCCCCTCCGAGACATCTGGAAGTTTGACATGCCCTGATCTCAAACAACTCTGCTCAAATCTCAAGGACAAATGTCTGGAGAAGGTACTGTTAGCAAAGAAAGTCTCTGAGTCCCACAGCAGCTCCCACTCTGCTCCCAAACACGGGGCTGAGCAAGTGCAGGGAAAGAATTGGTTTTATTTAGCCCCCCTGCAAGTTCTGCAGTGCTGTTGCATGTCAAATTATACCCCTGCTGTAAAATACACTTTTGGGTGGGAAAAGCCTTTGAAGTATTTATAAACTGAGACTGGAAAGGGCAAAACCCACTCGTGTGCTCCTTGTCCCCTGCCTGCGATTGCAGCCTGGTTCTAGGGTGGATCAATAAGGTGTTTCCTCATCCCATTTGTAAGAAAAGAAAACCCTGTGTCTTTATACCAAAGATTCATGATTTTAAAGAACCTTTTCCTTCAGAACAAGGAAACTCCTGTAAAGCTAGAGAAGAAGTGAGGAGCTCAGGATTGTACAGTCCTTTGGAAGCTTGTTGTGTGCTCTTACACTGGAAGAGTTCAGAAGCCAGAATCTGTCTGGGCATTAACAGGAGATTTCAGACTCCCTCTTGTGGCTGCATTAAGCTGATTTTGGGCATCTGTGGGAACATTTTGCCATCGTGAAAATCCAAAGGCTACTTCAATATAGAAACCTGATTAGATCTTTTGTCTCTGCTACAAAATTCACTTGAACGTTGTGGCAAGTTGATTTTTCCTACATATAAAAAGTCTCGAGTACGAAGTGAAAGGAGGAAGAAAAATGGTTTGAAAACGTTCTGATCAGCTCGATCACATTTGATGTGATTTGAGGAAGTTAAGGCAGAGTTGAAGTGGATGGAGGTGGTTGGGAAATCCCAGTGTACATTGAATTTGCTTCTCTGAGTCCAGAAAGAACGTGGGCCTGGTGCTGCAGAGAACAGGGTGGTTCTGAGCTGGGGGGGCAGTGCAGGCAGTGTGGGGCAGGCAAGGATGGGGAGCTGCTTAATTGCAGTCTTTACCTGTGCTTACCAGAAGCACACTGTTTCTCTTTGTTAGGATCAGACACGACCACACTGAATGGTCCTAAAACATAACCCTGTGCTTCTGTTCGTGGTTTTCTGACACTTGAGATCACATTTGTCTGTTGCAGATGCCTGAACAAAAGGATTCCAACCTGTGAGTTCCTGTGCTCTTGGCTGGGCTTGGCGAGTGCAGGTGGTTCAGGGGAGCGTTTGGTTCACACTGTGCTCTGCAGCACAAAATGCCAAAACAGCTTCTGCACTTTTGATAGGGTTTAATTTAATTTCTCCCTCCTCACTGGGGTAAATGAGGGCTGGGAAGAATGGCCTGTTGCTTTGTTAAGCTCGCCTTTGGCTCCAATTCTGGCACCAAAAAGGAAATAAATACAGGGAAGGGGAGCTCCATAAAAGAGCTATGGGTCTGCTCTAAGTTGATACGTAAAACCATACAAAACCCTGACTCCGAGGCACTGCTCTGATATTTGTAAACCAGCATGGCAGCTCTGTGAAGGGCCATGAATCACCCTGAGGGTGGTTCAGCTCTTTTTAAGCAGTAGCACAGCCTTCTGCTTCCATGCAAACAGGAGGGAGGGCTGCAATGGAGTCAGAATTACCGCTTTGCTTAGAGCACTGCCTGACCTCTGCTTTGTCCTCGCTGCCTCCCGGGTGCCGAGAGGGAACGCGGCGCATCTTTGCCTGGGAGCAAAGTGCTGGATGGAGCTCCTGCACGTGGATGCCACCAGTGCAACCCTCTGCCCGTGGCTCCCCCGGGCTCTGTGTCCCGCTCAGGTGTGGCCCGGCCGGGCTCTGGCGCTCAGGAAGGCGCTGACAGCGCGGCTGACCCGGGCCATGTGCGCGCAGGGGGAGGCTCTGCCCGGCCCCAGGCGCGGCCCCAGGCGCTCGTGGCCAGCCTGAGCTCCAGGCTAAACAGAGGAAGGTGAGGGTCAGCCGCGGAGAGCTCTGCCCAAGGCTCAGGAAGCACATTTTGGCAGAGGAAAGAAATACAATACCGGCAGGGAGGGAAACTCAACTTCCATCCAACCCCCTCCAAGAAGCTTTTGGCTCCCTACAGCTGCTGGAGTCTTTACTACCAGTTGCTGGGCTCTTTATTTTTACAGGCTGTCGTGTGTTTGTTTTCTGTCTCTTAACACCAGCGTGTTGCAGAGGGGACAGAGCAGGAGCAGGGGGACTGGAGGGTGCAGCCCTGCCTGGGGGACAGGCAACCCCGCTTCCCTTTCCTGCCTGTCCCTATCTCATTGTGTGGCCTTGGGGCATTGTCACTTCCCTCTCTGCCCTGGCTCCTCTGCAGTGGGGTGGTTCCACCCAACACACATCTCTGCTTGTTTACTGTCTTTGTCCTTGGCAAGGGCCTTAGAGGAGTCTTGGGGGAAGCTCTGCCTGGCCAGGGCAGGCACAGCCCCAGGGCCCAGCGCTGCTCTCCTCCCCAGAGTGAGCAGCAGGAGCCACACACAGGGGGATGGGGTGTGGGTGGGCAGAGAGGTGGCCATCACCTACCCTGGCCACTGAGCCCAGCACATTTGAAGCATGTTCCTCTGCAGATTCTGCCCAGCCTGCCCTTTGTGGGTGTGCTGGTGGGCAGCTCTCTGACTGGGGAGGCACCGTGCTGAGGGATGGAAGATGAGAGGTGTCCCTCTGAGCAGTCTTGGAGAGGTATTTCCAGTTCTGAGCTCCTCAGGTCTCTCCTGCCTTTCAGAGATCATAAGCACACACCCTGCCTTCCCCTTTGAGCTGTTCTTTGCCTCGATGGCTGGGAATGGTGCAGGGAGCCAGGGAGATGGTTCCAGGAGCCAAAGTCCCCAGAACATGTGTAGCACCCCGTCCTTGCAAACCCTGCTCTGCTCTCCATCAGAGCCTTTGTGTCTTCTGACCATGAGCAAAACGAGTTGTGGGAGGTTGGGTACAGGCATGACATAATCTGAGTCTGGGACTCCCCTGGAAGAATCCTCTTGAGAATTTACTAGTCTGGCTGAAACCACAAAGGTGCTGTGCTCTAAATGATCAGTAATTAATAAGGGGTTTCTGCTTTCTTGTGTTCTTTGTTAGGAAACAAACAGGGTGACTCTGGCTACATCAGTGGTGTTTTCCTTCAGGAAGGTCTGTCAGAGGCACACTAAGATGTTCAGTAGAGTTGCTGGTAGCAGATAATTTGATTAAAAATATGTCACTTCCTTGCTTCTTTCTCTGGGTGTTGCCCTTCTGTGTTTGTTTCAGCTTGAACAGCAACAAGGGCCTGCAGGATTTGTCTGCTGTTTATTGACATTTTCCCTTTCTGATGTGCATCCTTACCTTACCCCACAGAGTTCAGCTTGTGTCAGCCACAGAGGGGTGGTTTGAGGAAAGGCAGCATTAGCTGGAAATGCCTCTTCCACTTTCTTCCCTCCCAAAACACATTAACAATGCACTTAAAAATCCTGAATTTTAATGTCTACTTCCTTTTGGCTGTTATTGACCTTAAAATATATGTTGCTATCCATTCCCATCTGCATCCTACTTTTGAGAGGATGTGTCGTTCCAGGTCATCTGGAACAGGCCTGTTGTGCCTCGTTCTCTGCTGTGGATGGATCTGCTCCACCTTGGTGTTCCTGCCACCTCCTCTCCTCCTTTTCCCTGGGTTTTGTAGCTGGGATCACACAGGTTGGTGTCTCACCTGTAGCTTCAGCATCCATGTTTTCGGGTGAAATCCTGTTGTAAACCGAGACTCCTCTCGGTGTCAGTTTTTGTTTTCACTGCAGGCCAACAGCCCCATGGATCTGGAGGGGAGAGTCCACCTGTCTCCAGCCCTTCCAGAGCACCAGCAGCTCTGAGGCGCTGGCGCTGGGCCGAGCCCGTCGGCGGGCTGTGGGTGGCTGGGCCCCGGTGGGCAGGCGAAGCGCTGTCGGAACAAAACTGAATTGAAGTGATTCTTTTCCTCTCCCTTTGGCCTGCGAGGAAATCTTTTTCCATTTACTATAAAACATGGTCCTTAATAGTGCTGAAGTGTTCTACGTATTTTAAATAAACATGAGTGGATTTGAGCCCAGGAGGACATGAAAGAATGCAGCATTTGCGGGGTACCGGCCCGGCACACATGTCAGCAATTTGGCTGCCTTGTGTACTTTGGCTTTTAAAAAAGCATTTAAAAGTAAACAAATGAAGGAAAATCTGGCAGCTGGATTTCAAAGTAAATTGCTTTCAGCTGATATACCCCGTTTCCAGCTTGCTTGGGTAGTATCAAGCCATATAGATCCAGCGAGAAGAGCGAGCGGCCAAGGAGAAGAGCGGGGGTGGGAGGGAGAACAAAAGCAGGGAAGTTCTGTGGATTTAATTCTTCCATTTCCTTCCTTTGCACCAAACCCTCCCTGCCTGTCAGTGCCCTCACATCAGCCAGGCAGGTTCATGCTTCAGGCAGCAAACTGTGCTCCATCTTCCCTCGGGCCCTGTTCTGCCAGGCTCTGACTCCTTTCCATCGGGCCTGGAGCAGGGATGGGATGGGATGGGATGGGAGTAGCATTCATAGGAGGGCATTTGTTGGCAGAACTGTGACCTGCAGCTGCTCCACCAAACCCTCATCCCAACCACTGCCCCACTGAGCATGATGAGAGTCCCACCCCAAGCCCAGAGCAGCGGGATGAATCCATCCATGAGGGTTTGGGAGGTGTGGGCTGGGATGCTGCTCCCCCAGGATTGCCAGCCCGGGGAGGGCATCACCCCCGTGCTGGTGGAGGGAAGCGGGGCTGGAAGTGCCAGAGATAAGAGAGTCAGCAGAGGAGGGGGCTGTGGGGAGGCCCCGCTCTGCGGAAGGGCCTGGTGTGTCCCCGAAGGAGGGGACTCAGCAAATGCTGACAGATGATAGTGAGGTCCTGGCCTGGACAAAGGGGGAGGTTGCTGAGGTCACGTTTCGGCTCAGCTTTGGGATCCTTCTGCTTTGACTCGCGTTTCCTCAAGTTTATAAAACTTTCTCCGGGCTGGTTCAGTGGGAAGGGCAGAGGAAACCAGTGGGTCTGGAATCCTGGTGGGACAGGGCTGGGGTGAGCACGGTGGGTCGTGGCCCCAAGGACAGTGTGTGTAGGTGGGACCTGCTGTGCTGCCTGCACGGGGAGCTGCGGTGCTGGTCCATTCCTTTGGCCGTGCTGCAGGTGATGCCAGGCTCACAGGAGATGCCATGCTGGCATCGTGCTGCCCTCCTGCCCTGGTGCTGCAGTGCCCCTGGAGCACCCAGGAGCCAGGAGAGAGGCAGTAGCAGCAGAGGGGACAGTGTCCCTGCACAGTGCTTGGCTCCTCGCTCCTGGCTGCCACAGCTGCTCTGCTCCTGGCCGTGTCAGGGCTGCGGGCACAGCTCCGTGTGGTGCTCCGTGCAAGGCAGCAATTCTTTTCTGTGCACCCCTCCAGTGTCTCTTCTCCTCCCTGTTACTCAGCACATGAGCTGCCTTTCCTGGCTCCTGACTAACCCCTGGCCGTGCTGAGGTGCTGCCAGCTGGGAGCTGCTCTGGGTGAGCAGAGCAGGAGGCAGAAGGAGACCAGGGCTCATCCAGCATCCTCAGCATGTCCTGCTGCTATGGAAGCCAGCAGGACTGGCTGTGCCCGTGCTCCAGCACGGCTCTGATTATCCCTTGGCACAGGAGGCCCCTGGCACCGCTGTCAGGGGCTGGCAGTGCCCACACGCACCTGCCGGCACCAGCGAGCTCACTGGCCCTTCCTTGGCTCTCACTGACAGGATGGAAAAGTCATTTTTTGGGTTCTCTCCCCTCTCCCACCCCGCCAAAACTCGGGTGGGAAGGGGCTGCCCCTGCACCAGGGGCTCCAGGGAAGGGACAACACAGGATTTGTTCCGTGTGCAGGAGTGGCCATGGGTGTGAGGTGGGAACACTGACCTGTCCTGCGGTGGGATGGAAACGACCCCCATGAAACAGTCGCTCTGGAAGTCCCCAGAAAAGATATGTAAATGTATATGGCCGTTGTCATGGCTACCACAGGGATCCCGGGGGAGGCAGAGCCCCTGGCCCACCTGCTCCAGGTACACAAACCCCCAGGATGACCCAGCCCACTCCCACCAGGCCAAGGAGAAGGAGGCCCTTCCCAGCAGCTCATTTTTGGCTGATTCTATAAAGCTGTGAGGGAAAAGGGGCTTCCCTTGCCTGGAGCCTGTGGAGCCTCCCTGCCTGTGGTTCTGGTGAGTGCTGTGGGCGCAGGGTGGGTTGTGCCACGGGTCAGGCTGTGTCACCCACCAGTGTGGCTGTCACGAGTCCTGGCAGGAGCCCTGGTCCCTTTGTGGGCATCAGGGGTGCTGTTGGCAAGTGCCTGTGCCTGAGCTCTGTCCCTGGGACGTGCCAGGCAGCTGCAGCCAGAGAGCAAGTGCTTGTCACCATGAAGTTCCTGGTGACCTGTGGTTTGCACATCCCCTCCCCTACAAGGTGGGCAGAGAGTGTTTAAAGCTCCGTAGAAGAGACTGGTTGTCCCTATAAACCGAGAGACGAGGGAAGGAGGAGAACCTGAGCCTGCTCCTGGTGTCACCTGGCTGTGGGCAGCGCTGTCAGACCCAGCCCTTCTGGGTCCCCAGCCCCCTGTGCACAGGGACCCCTGGTCCCACAGCCCCTCCCTGGCCACCCTCGGCTCTCTCCGCAGTCCCAGGGCTCGGCGTGCGCGGCCGGGCTCCGTCTGCTGTTTCCTTATAATTTAAAAGCCTTCCTCACATTAATCTTTTTATTTTTATTTTGACAAATGTATGTTTCCAGGAAGTTGCTGAGGTCAAAGCAGCATCTGTTGCTTGTTATTTTGGGGGATGCAGAGGGTCTTTGTGAGGGTTTCCAAAGCAACAAGGAATTAAGTGGTTTGTAAAGCGGAGAGCAGGAATGAGGAGTGGGCTGGGGCTTCCCGAAAGGCGCTGAAGATGCTGATGAAAATCAGATCAGCTCGGCTCTATTTTCTTGGAAACTTGATCTATTTTTCTTGTATGACTGTCAGCCTGACTCCTGTATTCCAAGTGCTTGGCCACTGCCAGCTCCACGTTTCAGCGCTGGGATTAGCGTGGCCCCGGTCAGACTCACTTTCCCCGGCTCGTGCCGGGCCGGCAGGGAGGACACGGGCTCTGTGGGATGGGAGTGGAGCTTTTGGGAGTGGCAGGGCAGGTCCCCCTGTCTGGGGACACAGGTCAGAGACCTCTGGGATGGGCACCAGCCCCCTGTCCCCTTCCCCTGGAATGTCCCTCACGCCCCGAAGTCACACCATGAATCGCCCAGTGCACCCCACGGGGGGGCCCGTGGCCAAAACTGCTCTTTCTTTCAAAACAAGCTGAGGAGGATCCAGTGCCAAGGCGAGGGCTGTGAGGAGCCCAGGAGATTTATCGCTGAGGAAATACTTTCTCCAGCGAGGGCTGACGGCTGCAGCAGGAACAATGGGAGATTCGCAACGTGAACAAAGCTGATTTCGTTCTTCTTTTTATCAATGCGTTTTCCTTGCGGATCCTCCCTTCCTGGAAGTGGGAGATGCAGCTTCCCCCCAGCGCGCCCGGCCGTGTAATCAGCAGGAATGGCCATATCCTGGTTGGGAAGAGAGCTGTGAAACGCTGTCGCCCGCGGTGATTTATGAGCCCGTGGCAGCGGCCAGCGGCGGGGCTGGCCCGGGGACGAGGTGCCAGGGCGCGTGCAACATCCACGTATTCTTTCTGCTCCTCGCCGGGTCCCCGGGGAGCCGCCGGAGGAAGTTAATGGATTAGACACACACGTTCCACTTGATTTTTTTATTTTTTATTGCCGTGTCTCTCCAAATGCCTTTAGCAGATGCACGAGCACAATGGGCCCGGGCGATGAGCGTCCCGGCCGGGCGGGCAGCGGGGCAGCAGCCAGCCTGGAAAGGTCAATGTGGAGAGTGCTTGCGTGGGGACACGAGGACAGCCTGTCCTGGCGGGTACAGTCCTGCCCCGCTGGGGCCGTGCTCAGCGCTGGGTTAGGTGACTCCAGCTCCTCCACAGCCGGTGCTGACCGAAGGCCTTGGGCCTTCACAGGGTCATTGGCACCATCAGAGGCAGATGACAAGCGCATCTCTCGGGTCTCTTACCCTGTCTGGAGTCCTTCCTGGGGGGCTCACGCCCGTGGAAGTGGATCTTCCCACTCCCCGCCACATTATGCAATCCTCACCCAATACTGGGAATATGAAATAATTATTCCAAGCGATCAGATTTTAATTATGCAACACAGAGGATGATTATTGTACACCAAATTGGTGCCGAGTGCTTAGTTATGTATATGCCAAATTTAGTCTATACTATTATACCCAGTGGGTGGCCGTAGACAATCAGGAAGTAATTAGTTTTGCTGGAGGTTGTTCGCCTGCCTGGTTCGCTGTGCTGTCTGGGGAGCGTCTTGCTGCGCTCCGTGAATACCGCGGGCTCCGAGTTCAATACCGTCTTTTTGTGACAAGCTAATAAGCTGTCTGCATGGCGGCCTGTAATTAGCGCTGTCGATATTCATTTGGGAACGGAGGCCGCGCTGAGCGGCTCCGCCGACGGCGCTTCCCTTTGTGGAGGCTCCGGGCTGGTCCCTCCTCACCTCCAGGAGCGCGGGTGGGAGCAGAGTGATGGGGATGCAGCGGGTGTTGGATGTGCTGGTTGTGTGTGGGACACTCGGGTCCCCACCGAGGGAAGCACCAGCCATGAGGGTGCTGAGTCCCCGAGATCAAAACCTGTCCCCCTCCCACCCCGTGTGATCCCGTCCATGTCCTTCACGGGGGAGCTGCCACTGGCCCCAGGTGTGGGGTGTCCCCCGTGCCCTGTCCTGTGGTGCTGCGTGGGGCAGAGGGGAATGTGGAGGGGGCTTTGCCTGGGGTGACCATCTCTTTCTGGAATCGTGGGGCACTCAAGGAGCCCCAAGGATGGCTGGGACGTTGCTCCATGGTCTCACCTTTCCAGGCAGCCTGATCCTGGGGTCCCACATGCAGAATTCCTGAGGGGCCTGGGGCTACACAAGCTGGGAGATCACTGGGGCATCGCCCCCTGGGGTGCTGTTTGCAGCTGGTCAGTGTTGTGGGGGCACCAGGAACCATCCCCTTCTGTGGGAATGGCCTGGATCTGCTGGGCAGGAATTGTCTGAAGTCTGGAGCAACTTTTACCTCTGTTACACAAAGGAAACTTTCCTCCTCTTTCTGTCGGAGATGCTCACTCCATTGAGATGATTGGCATACTGGAGAGCTGAGAAACTAAATTGTTTATACACTAATGAATAGAAGCTTGATTGCAAGATCCTGTTTGGAAAATTATAGTGCTGAATTGAAGCCGTACAATTACATCCAAAATGCTGCATATTCATTTCATCTGCTTTGCATAGAGATTAACAAGCGAGCCCTAAAGCAGACTCTGAAATTAAAGCTAACACCAGATTTAGTCACAGGTTACAAACTAAATGGCATTGTTTGATGGATATGAATCTTTACCACCTGCCTGCCTGATGATTGCTAGCAGCTTAGCAGACAGCAAAGGAAAAAGTTTCTTCCCATGAAGGAAGCATAATAAGGCTCTGGGCTGGAAGTGCCCCCTCCCCACGCAGGCACCCCCCCGGCAGATGTTTGCAGAGGAAAGGGGTGTTCCCCACTCTGTCCTGCTGGAGACTGTACCCCCTCCGTGGAGGGATGGAGAGTAGCCCTGGGACCCCAGAGGTCCTGGGTCCCTCCAGTTCAGTCCCCGCTCCTGCACAGGGGGGAGGATCTCAGAGTCTGTCCCAGAGCCTCCGGGCTGAATCGCACACGGGTTCCCTTCCTCGCATGGCAGGGTGGGGATGTTGAGCAGGGCAGGGGGTCTCTTGCCCGTCCTGGCTGCAGGCAGCCCCTCTGGGGGGTCCCAGAACCCTGGCATGCCACTGGCCCCATCCCATCCTGCATCAGGCTTTGCCACCTGCCTGCCATTTGCCTTCTCCCATCTTGCACTCACACCTTGTATGCTGGGGCCAGGATTTATTTCGGGACTAGAAAGAGCAAAGGGGGTGTGTGGAGAGCAGGGCCCTGCCCTGAGGATGCCCATCCTGGTGGAAGCTGTGGCAGGTGGTGGTCGGTGCCAGGCAGCCCGTGGGGGTGCTGCTGGGCCAGGACAGGAGAGGTTCATTGGAGATGGGCCCCATCCCTATGGAATCCCTCTGCCCTGTGGCAGCGTGTGTGGGGACACCGAACCTCCCACTGTCACCAGGGAGAACAGAGGGGGCTGCTGAGACCTGCACTGGGGCTGTAGGATGGGGAGGGTGTAGGGAGTGGGCTGGCAGCTCAGGGGCTCAGCCGTCATTCCTAGCAGGGATCTTTCCTCTTTGGGAATACCTGTGCAGCCCCCAGTCTGACCCACAGGCTCAGGACTCCCTCTGTGTGGGCCGCGTGGGGCAGAGACACAGCACTGGCTCTGCAAATCCGACACCTTTATTTTTTCCTTTAAAAGCCCGTTATGGAACTGCAGTGAACGGACACATCCTACGGACGGGCTGGGCTGTCGCTACCGCACTACGGGACAGCCCAGCCCAGCTTTACAGCCCCCAGCCCCGTCACCAGCCCCCTCCCACCCTGTCACTGCCAAGGCTGGCTCTGGGGTGCACGTCCTGTCATCCCCATCTCCCCCTGGGAGCAGCACCCAGCCAGGGACAGGCAGCGTGGCTGCTCTGAGTCTCCACTTCTGCTTGACACTTCCCAACTCGACTCTCCAACACCTTCCCAACACCCTCTCACAACCAGCCAAGGTGAATAAGAATCCCCTTGTTCCCTCCCCAAAACCTGCCCTTCACCCAACGCTCTTCCTTAGACCTTAACTCCTTCCAGGACACTCACACTTCCGAGACCAAACCCAAACCACACTGTAACACCCCAAAACAGCGCAAGGAGCAGCCTCCTGCCTGCAGCCACCAGCAAGAGCCCAAGACACGGGATGCACCCAGGGGTCACCCCCCACTGCCACGGGCTCCCAGGGCCAGCCCTGCACCCATCTACGGCCTCGGGGGGGATGCTCCCAGCCTGTGTGGGCAGTGGGTGCTGGGGAGTGGGAAAAGGCACCTGTGGAGGGAGGCAGTGGTGGCTTCACCGTGTGGGGACACAGTGGTGGGGCAGCTGTTGCCAAAAGCTGGGCTGGGCACAGCGTGGCACTGGTAGACACAGACTGCCCTGCAGAGAGCCAGCGTGGTGGCAGTGGGGTGGCAGCCTGGGACCCGCCTCGGGGATGCTGGGCAGGGGAGTGACACCGTGGTCTTGCTCAGGCTACCAAAGGCACTGGAACAGCCTCACGTGCGGGTGTTCCCAGCCCTGCGCCGTGCCCTGCCCAGGGCTTCCACCCTTCAATTCCCAGGGGTTTTCTGCCACGGAGCATCCCTGGCTGTGTGAGCAGGGACAGGACAGTGGACGGCAGTGTGAGCTGGTGCAGACCGAGGGCAGGGCTGGCCAGGTCCCGTCCTGTGCGGTGGCCCCATAGGTGGTGGGAGCTGTTCTGTGGGATGGGGACAGCAAGGGGACCTGCCTGGCAGCCTGGGCACAGGGACCCCCAGCCCCAGCACAGGGTTGTGGACGGAGCTGCTGGGGCTGCTCCCACCAGCTGCCACCCACTGTAGTCTCACTAAGAGAGGACCCTGCTGGGCCCCACAGCAGTGTCCAGCTCATCTTCGGAGAAGCTGATGTGCAAGCAGGTGTCGTCCGCAGGGGAGAAGGGCAGGGAGCTGTCCGTGGGGCTGCCCAGGCCTGCCAGCTCCTTGGCCAGGGCCTCGCTGGCTGCTGGGTCACGGATGCTGGCCAAGGGGGACACTGGCCCGCTCTCTCCAGTCCTGTCCTTGCCCAGGCCACGCTGGCACGTCCCAGCAGGGCCTGGCTCCATGCTGGAGGCAGCGCTCCGCGTGGGAGTCCTTGCCTCGGAGTCCAAGAGGGTGAGGGAGCTGGCAGTGATGCTGGTGAGGCTGGAGATGCTGGCGCTGGGCAGGCTCAGGTTGGCAGCGCTCTCGGGCTTCACCTCCACCTCCAGGCTCGGGGAGGTCTTGCTCGACCTTTTGCGCAGGATGGGCGGTGGCGGGTTGAGCTTGGGAATGGGCGGCTGCCGCCTGGGAAGGCAAGGAGAGCCAGGAGGTGATGGGCAAGTACTTACCTGCACCACTCAGGGTGTTCCTGGGCCAGCTGGCGGGAGGCAGAGGTGGCACATCCTACCTGTCCTCGTCCCCTCTGTCCGTGTCATCCACCTTCTGCCGGCTGCTCCCGTTGAGCAGAGTGAAGTCGCTGACCTCGGAGCCCTCCACACGCCGGCTGAGCCCGTCCTGCCCCTCCAGCACCGCCAGGCACTCGTCCCCCTCCTTGCTGCCGTAGCTGTGGCTGCCCCTGTCCAGGCTGACAAGGTTGAGGTAGGAGTCCCTGGGGCCCAGGGTGGGCAGCGAGCCGGGGGCCACAGGGCTGCCCAGGATGCTGGCGGGGGAGGAGGTGGACGGCAGGTGGACGTCCAGGCTGTAGTGGTTCTTCAGGTTCAGAGAGAGGGACTGGGCCAGGGACAGGTTTTGCAAGGAGCGGTCAACTGTGAGAGACAAAGGGGAACGTGAAAACTGGGGACCTCCGACCCAGCTGCTCCCCTGGACTGCAAGGGGTGCAGAAATGTCCCAAAGCCAACCAGAGCCTGCTGGGATGGTACTGGGAGCACCCCAGCACCCAAACAACCCTAGTGCGGGGGTGTCACCGTGCTCACCCGGCTGCCGGTGCTCGTCCCGCTGCTCCTCGCGGGCCTCCAGCACCGTGAGCTGCCGCACCAGCAGCGAGACGTGCTGCAGCAGGTCGCGGTTGGTCAGCAGGAGCTGCCGCACCCGGGCCTGCGCCTCGATCCGCGCCGCCGTCTCGGCCGCCAGTTGGTCCTTCAGCAGCTGCACCTGCGGGCCGGGGCGATGCGGGGAGGGAGGGGATGATGCGGGGAGGGAGGGGATGATGCGGGGAGGGAGGGGATGATGCGGGCCGGGCCGGGCCTGGTGGAGCATCACCGGGAGCGTCCCCGGGACCGGCGGCGCCACAGCGCCCCCTGCCGGCCCCGCCGCGGCACCCCGGTGACCCCCCCCCCGAACTGGTCCAGCAGCAGGCAGAGGATGCAGCGGCATCCCCGGTGTGTGTGTGTGGGTCTGTTGTCCCCCCGCTAACGAGAAATGAGCAGGAGAGGTGCCCAGCCGCGGGGCTCCCCGCTCTGATGCTGGTCTGGGGGAAGACTCACTGAGGGGACGTGATTTCCATCCAAAAATGGGATGACACAGGGTGAAATGGGAGCTGGGGGCTCTGCCGGACCCTGCCAGGCTCCCAGAGCGGTGTGAGGCCTTGCGTGCAGCCGGCCCCGGGTGCGGGGCAGCTCAGCAAGTGATGCCGCGCGGGATGCCACAAGCAATGCTGCGAGTTGCGCTGCAAGCGATGCTGCGAGCGGAGCTGCAAACCCTGGGGTAAGCTGTGCCACCACGAATGCTGCCAGCACTGCTGCCAGCGCCCCGACCCGCTCCCACCTGCCCCACTGTCAGCCCAGCCCAGCCAGGGCTGGAGCAGGGAGAGGAGAAGGGCTGATGCCACCTGAGGGGAGGGCAGGACGCGTACCTGGGCCACAGCCACCTGCGTCTGCTGCTGCTGCTGGAGGAGCTGCTGCTGGAGCAGCTGGAGGCAGTGCTGGGAGGCCAGCGGGGTGATGGAGGCCGAGGAGCAGGGGCTGCTTGGGCTGAGCAGCTGCTGGGAGCTGGCCAGGTGGAGGGAGCAGTTCTCAGCATCCTGGGCACAAAGAAATGGGCAGGTGAGCGGATCGACCAGCCCAGGCTGGGATTTGGATTGTGGCTGCCCACAGCTCTGACCCCTGAGGGGGACCCCTGCACCCCTGGCACTCAGGGGGATGTTGAGGGGGCAGCCCTGGGCTCAGTGTCAGGCTCTCCACGTCTGTGTGATCCCCAGGACAGTGTTTGGAGTGGCTCCTGCTCGCAGAGAGCTGGCAGGGCTGCACTGGCTATAACTGAGGAGAGCAGGTCCCCCTGGGAGGAGACAGCAGGAAGTGACCCCACCACCCCACCACCTTTCCATGATGTGGCTGCCCAGGCTGGGTGGTACCTGGTGCCTGGACATTTGCCAGTGCCTGCAGCCCTTCCTGCCCTGCCCTCCCCTGCCTGGGCAGCGCCAGAAGGAATGCACAGGAAATCCCGGCCTTTCCAGGCACCCAAATGAATCCCGTGGAGTGCGTGTCACTGCAGCTGTTTTCAGCCAGGCCCTGCGAGCCATACGGTTGTGTGAGCTGAAGCGATGCCTTTCAGGCCCCTGGGAAGTGCTCCCAGAGCTCTGTGGAGCAGCCACTCATTAAGGCAAAGCCCTTGCTTTTGCTGAATGTGCCCCCAGTACCTGCACTGTCAGGGCTGGGCACCCTTGGGATGTTGCTCCCTGGGCCTGGGTGGTGAGGGGAGCTGGGGATTGCTGCTGAGGGAGCTGGACAAGCAGCTGCTGCAGAGCAGCTCTGGGGGCAGAGAAATCCACCCTGGGCTGTGTCTGAAGCCTGCTCAGCCATGCACTGCAGCCCCACTCCTGCCTCTTGCCTCAAGCCCTGCCCCAGCACTGAGACACAGCCCTGCTGTGGGAAAACTGGGAGCTGAACAGCCTGTCCTGAGCAGGGAGCCAGGAGGGGGGTCTGCAATGGGGTCTCCATGAAAGTGCCTCCAAATCAAGCCATGATACAATGACCCTGAGCAGAGGGACCCCAGCAGCGGCAGAGCACATGGACCAACCCCCAGCCCTCCCCCCATTACCTGGCCATTCTTATCCTTTGAGGCTTGCCCAGGTTTCAGCATGCCGAGGTCCCCCCTGGCACCTGGCAGCTCTCTGGGTCCCCTCTCGGACACACAGATGCCGTCAGCGTCGATGCCAACCTCGTCCACATCCGTGATCTTGGAGCCCTTTATCTGGTGGACTTCAAACGAGATGGACACGTGAACCTGAGCCCCCCTTCCCTGTGCAGGAGCGCAGGAAGAGCCGGGGCCCCGCGCAGGGCTGGGAGCTGGGGGAAGCTCAGGGACAACAGCCAGGACTGCTCCAAGTCTTGGCATGCAGTGAAGGGGCCAGAGGGAGGGAGCAGCTGAGGGGCTGCAGACCCTGAGCTTGCTGGACGAGGGGGCTCCACCTCCCCAGCGCCCAGTGGGCAGACAGGGCAGATTCCCCATCATCCCCCCCCAATCTGAAGGGGTCCAAAGGGGTCCGAAGCACACGAGGGACACGCAACCTTGCAGTTTCCCACCCCAGGGGAGCCACGAGTCACCTTCCAGCGGCTGCTCCTCGGCCGACTTGTCGCTGGCGCCGTCGGCCTGCCCGTCGGCGTTGTGCAGGGCGTGCTGCAGGCTCAGCTTGTGGCACACCTCGAAGGCCTGGCCCACCGTGCGCACCACGCGCATCGCCTGGCTCTGCGGAGCGACCCCGCGCTGCTCAGACAGGGCGGCCGCGCCCTCTAACCCAGCAGCTATAGGTTCCTGCACGGGAAGGAGCGAGGTTCCCCCAGAGACCTCTTTCCCAGGTGCAGCCCTGGGAGTGTCCTACCTTCTTCTTGGATTTGAAGACGTTGCACCTGAAGGAGTTGTTGGCGCCGTCCCTTGCGATGTAGCTGAAAATTTTCAGGTCTTGCGAGTCGTGAGAGACGTAGAAGATTCTAGGTGGGAGAGAGACAAAGGGAATTGAACAGCCAGGGGATTTTCTGCCCTCCAGACCACCTCAGCTCCCGTGTGTCCCCAGGATGGGTGGGCTCACAGCCCCCAGGGTTGGAGGAACGAGGCGGTGCCACTGCACAGCCCCTCCTGCAATTTTGAAGGCAGGAGGCGATGGATTTAGAGAGTGTTTTTCAGGCTTGATGGAAAACCTTCTGGTTTCCGAGGCAGGCAAAAGCTTTTTAAAGATGCTGTGGGAAAGTGAAAAAATCTATAGTCTTGAAAAGCGTGTGGCTATTTTTAGCCCCAGCAATTAACCCCTGCCCAGGCTGCAGCGTGGCAGAACCGCCTGTATGACGAGTGTCCTGCCCCTCGGGGCTGCCAGTCCACGGACCTGACAGGTTCCCCCTGGGCAGCAGGCAGGTGGCACAGCACAAAAGCCTCTCCCAGGGATGCTGAGTGCACTCGGAGCATTTCTCTCTCTGACATTCAGGCTGACTCTCTTCCCTGAGCTGCAGAACCATTTTGGAGGACTTTCTTATATGTTTGATTTAATTGGGTAAAAACGTGACAAGTGAGTTCAGCTCTGAACAGAGAAGAACCCAAAGGGATTCTTGAAATGTGGTTTTTTTTTTTTCTTCTACTCTTTTCTGTCACTGGAATTTTTTGGGTGTTGAACTTGCAATTGGATCAGTTATTGTAGATTCTGTAATAATCTTTAAAGAAGTCAGAGGTGAGAAGTGGGCATGGATAATGCATCAGCATGTCCTCTGCCCCTTATCTCCTTGCCAAGGTCTCTGACCCCTAAAACCAGCACCAGGGACCCCAGTCCTGTGGAATCTGTGCTCGTGATACAATTATTTATTGGCAGATCTAACAGCCTGGAGCACCCTGTGCTCTTAACTGTGTCCTCAGGCCACACACCACCACCGGGATTGCCTTCCCATCCCCGAGGGCTCCTGAGGCACCAGGTGGGGCTTGTGGTCTCTGAAACACCTCAAGATCCCACGGCAGGTGCTATGGAAAGTCAATGCTCTCTTACCACCTCTGTAAGGGTTAATTCCCTGCAAGCATTTACACTTGAGAGCAAGGCCCTTCTTCAGAAGCACACAATGAACCATGCTCTGAAGGAAAACTGTGGGAGGTCTGTCTTCAGAGGCAGAATCAGAGAGTAATCTGGGTTGAGGCACCTCTGGGGGTCACCTGGGTAACCCTGTTCAAAGCAGAGCCAGCTTCAAAGTGAGATCAGTCCATCTCGCTCTCAAAAATGCACGGGAAGGATTCCCCATCGGCAGTAACTCTGTACCCTGGTTAATTTTAGAGGGTCCTTTGGAAAGCTGTGGGATCCCAGCAGGTGGGAGGATGGTACACATCACCCAGGGCCCACTGGGCCTCCCTGGTGCGAATTCCCTGCCACGTACCTGTACACGGGGTCGTGCATCACCACCATCTTACTCTCATCCCAGCTCCACTCCTTCCTCTGTTAGAAGAGGGCAGAAAGAAAATTACAGTAGATCAGGCAAAGGTGAAACTCCACCATGCTGATAGGAGGAAACCTGGGGAATGGTGTGTTTGACCCCAGCCAAAATCCAAGCTACAGTGTGACTAGACGAGCAGTGGCTGTTTTAACAGTAGCTTAGATGGAAATAGCTTTTTTTGGATCATTTATCATATCTGATCACAGCTTTCAGGGCTGAAAATGGTCCCTGAGATTAATTTATAGCATCAAATATGCAGAAGAGTTCCACATTTTGAGGAAGAAGGCTCTGAGCTGGGGCTTAGGAGATCTGGATCCAGCTGCTTGGTGGGAAGCTCAGCTGGGCAAAGAGCTGAGGGGTGCTCAGACCAGGCAGCATGGAAAAAGCTTACTGATATTAGGAACAAAACCAAACTGTATTTCTTTAGAGCCTGAAAATGTTTTTTGATAGAAAAAACCCAATCCTCTTCCCATGGTATAATTTTCACACTCTCAGCAAGGTTTTGTGATTAGTTGGATGGAAACTGGAGTGTTTTCTTGTGAAAATTCTGGGTGGGTTTTAAGAGAAGGCCTGTTTTGGTCAGAAGCATCACCCAGACACGGTCACAGCCAACATCCCAGGTGCCCTGGCCTGGCTGCAGAAGCCTCACCTTCTGCTTCTTGCGCAGGATCACCTTCACGCCGTCCACGGACACGATGATGCTCACCTTCTTCTTCTTAATGTTCTTGGCTTTGAATTCATACTGGTGGGAAGAAAAATCCAAGTTTTAAAGAGTATTGGGGGGTACCTGGGACAGCGTGTGGCAGTCAGTGTCTTATGTGAAAATGTCAGGTTTTAGTTTAATCCCAGCTGCAGAGTGAAGTGGGAATTTGTTTTATTCTACTGAGAAAAACCATGTCAGGAAGGACCTGCTGCTGTAGCTGGGATGTGGGGCAGTATCCTGGCTTTGTCAGCAGCACCCCTTGGGAGAGGACTAATGGAGCTCAGTCCTCTGGGCTACATTTAATTTGGATCTGGGAAGAACTTTCCTGATGTGTTTTGGCCATGCCTGGTGCAGCAGGATTCTGCTCCCGAGGTCTGATGGGGAGGTGGCACTTGCAGCAAACACCAAGCAGTGATTTATGGCATCTCTGGTGCCCTTGTGTGTCAGTGCTGGGGTGCAGGGGGAATATAAAATCACTTAGGAGCTGCAGGGAGGGCCAGATGGGCGGCAGTAACGCAATTATACCTCAGTCATTTGCATAATCACATTAACCTCTGTGGGATCAGGATCTCTGGAGTAAAACCCAGCTCCTCACCTGCAGGTGTCTGCAGCCAGAGCTCACCTCCATTTGTGTTAAAAATTAAACACTGCCTTTTAAATGTTGCTTTAGCTGACAGTCAGAGGCACGGCAGAGCCTTTCCACTCTGGGGACCGGTGTTTACAGCACTCATCCTTCCTGCCCCCATTTTAGGCACTATTTTCAGCTTCCAAATACAGCATTTTGATATCCCATAGTTTTTGCATTCCCTATCTGAAATCCCCCACTTTGTCACGTCACTTTGGAGAACGAATGCAGGCCCTGTGATTTGTGGATGTGGAGCACAAGGTGATGCCAAGCAGCCAAGTGCAGTCTGAAGTCTACCTAGGCCACGTAATTAGACACATAATTAGAACTCTGATCTCTTTATACAGTCAGTGGAGGTGCAGGGAGCACTTGAGATGTTAACAGAGTCCAGGCACCTCTTTTGGGAGGCTGAAGTGGAAGGACTATGTGTGGCTCTGTCATCCAAGCTCTGCAGGGAAGATACAGATCTTCCCAGCTCCTCAGCACCCATTGTAAGCCCTACAGACAGAAAATTGGGTGGCTTTCATGTGTATGAGGCTTTTGATGCTGCTCATTGAATTGTTAGCACTCTGCAAGGTTTATGGTATCAGACAGACCCTGGATTAAACCACAGCCTTTTGATCTCCCCATGAATTATTACTTTCAGACAAGCTCTTTAAAAAAATCTATCTATAGCGCTATTGCGTGTGAAGCTGGAACTAAATTTGCTATACACGTTTTTTATTTATGGGGAGGAGTGAGAGGAAGGGTGAGGTGGTGAGGGCATCCTGCAGACTGCCAGGGGGGCCCCAGGGATGTGCTGCCTGTGGGTCTGAGGCCAGGCAGGTGGGCCCACCACGGCCAGCACCTGAGAGGGCTTCTCCCACCCTCCACCCAAGCAGCCCCTCGTGCCTGGTGCCCCCAGCCCAGCCACTCCCCCTCCCCTGCACTCACCAAACTGTTTCCCCTTGTCTGCTTCCGTGAATGTCAATAAACCCGGGATAGACTGTTCTGCCCGCTAAAGAGCTGTTTATCTTTCTTTATACACAAATGGCTGGGAAAATACTAGCTGAGCTTTCCAAGAAAGAGCAATACAGTGTATTTTCCCATTGTAGCAACAGGGGTGCAATTACATTCAAACAAGGCTCTTTACTCAAAGGCTTTAAGCGAAGTCCAAGCCTGGATTTTGCAGAGATGCTTTTTCTTTCTCTCTCGGACAGAAAGGAACAATTGGGAGCAGCGGCAGCGCATCTGCGGGCGCTGCCAGGAGGGGTGGCAAGGCTCTAATCCCAGGGAACTCCAGCCAGCTCCCACACAGCACCTCCCCGGCCTGGCTTCGGGACAGGTACAGGGTTCAGCTCCAGGCAGAGCCGTGCAGCACCGTGAGCTGGATGTGGCCCTTTGCCACAGCACCCTCAGTGAGGAAGGAGTTGGTTGGTTGTTCTCACTCCACGCAGCTCGTGGTCACTGCTGCGTCCTCCTGGGAGCACATGGTCAGGGCACAGGAGGGCTGGGGGCCCAGCTGTGGTCAGAATTAGCTCGGCCTGAAAACACTTAAAACCCAATGGGCCCTAAAATCCTTTCTGAAGGGTGAAACCTCTCAAGCAGCAGGAGCTGTAGGAGGTCCCACCCAGCGCAGGCAGCAGGAACACCCGCTGGGTGAGAGCACCGTGCTCCGGGAGCAGGGATGGGCAGAGCCCCACGTGAGCTGGGGCTGGACTCTCTCTCCCCACCTCTCCACAGATGGGATACAGCGTCACTCATTTAATTGCTTCCTATCAAGCAGGAATCAGTACTTTAATGAACTGTGATTTATGTAAGGACAAAAACGCACATGGAAAAACGCCCCCCAAGGCTGCAGACTTTCTCCTATAAAATGGCCAGGCATAAACCAACCTCCATCCCAGCATGAGGCTCCTGACCCAGCACTGTCATCAAAGCAAACTCCAGCCACTGATGTTTTTCTTACTGTTGAATTGACGTGATTTTTTCCCCCCAGATTTGTCAAGGTTACCGACAATCCAAACCCACACAGCAGCATTTATCTCTGCTGCCTTCCACAATTCCATCGTTATTCCCCTGCTGCTTGTGCTGTCCCATGGGGGAAAGCTTTGTGGATGCTAAAGGATCTGCAGTTGCCCTTACAGGGAGCAATTCAGCAGCCTGGCAGCTTTCTTAACTAGGGAGACAAGATGGGAGACTTTATAAAAAAAATGCAGGTCAAAAGAGGGCAATTAATCTCGTTTATTTTAGCAGCGTCATTAATTCTGTATCTGCTATGTCTGACCTGAAATACTTTCCATTTCTGCTTTTAAATCTCCATGTTCAAGTCCTTGCCTTTCATACGGTCCCACACACTGTTGGCATGTAATATTAACTTACCCACGAGCTAAAGACTGTATGACTAGAAATGTTAATGGCGCTGTGTGATGCATATTTCATTGGATAATTCCACCCAAGCAGATATAAATTACACATGCAGTTACCAGCTTCCATCTGCTGATGAAAGTTGGGCTAATGCACATTGGAAATCATGTGCAGTTTCCAGCACTAGGAACAACCTGCATGAATACAGTTATTCAAGGAAGCAATTCTTAATGTGATTAATTACCCAAGGTATCAGGGCCTTCATTATGCAAATGAAAACTGTCATAAAATAGAGAGTTCGCGGGTCTTGGAGGCAGACTTTGCTTCCAAAAAATGCATCTTCCTCATTAACAATGAGCAGCAGGGCCAGAACATGCTCCTGGCCCTGGTTCAAATGGTGTTTTATCTTGTATTAAGGGAAATCAAGGCAGAGGCTCTCCAGGTTTTTAAACGGGAGCGTGTCAATGCTCCCAATCACAGCTGGGTACGGACTTATTTGCATGCCCAAAGGAAGATGCCACAGGCTTGGAAATGGACTGACTTCTTCCTGCAGCCATAAATTCTGCAGCCAGCCCTCAGCCTGCTGCCCTGCCCTCGGCCTCCCCTTGGCCCGGCCCGGCCTGGCAGGGTGCAGGATCTATGTGTCCATAAACAACCCCCCGACAATAACCAGTCTCCCAGCCCCTTCCCAAGCCTGGCCTGGCAGACAGACACAGGGAGCATGGCAATGAGGAGGTGGGAATGAGCTCTGCTCTGCCCCCCGACAGCGTCCCCCTGGCAGGACCCCCATCCCTGCTCCCAGCCTGGCATCCTTCCCTCCACGGTGCTGGGTGACTTCCAGGACTATACCAGGGCCACCTTAGGAATTAAAGCCATGATGAATCCCAGCATTTCCAGCTGAGGAATGTGATTAATTTCAAAGTGACTGAGGCGCACGGCAGGAGGACAGGGCGTTATCTCGGCTGCTGACGCTGGGAGTGCTGCCCTTGGAACCGGCGCTACAGAAAACCCCGGAGTTTTTCTCTCAGCCAGAGCAGCTTAGCCGAGCTCTGCGTGTCGCCTCAGAGCTGACAAGGAGAAGTGTCAGTTCCCACACCATTTGGACAGCAGGCTGTGGTCCAGCCTCTGATCCCCCCTTCAGCATCACATCCCACCTTCCCGTGACGGCCGCTGCCATCACCGGTCAGCGCTGCCCTCCCTCCCCGCACAGCTCCGTCTGGACACCGCTGGGTTATGGCCTTTCCTTTGTCCCCCTGGGATTGCCTGTGCCTGTCTGAATCCTCTGAACTCCCCGTGCCCGTCGGAGCACACGCTCCTGGGGCCGTGGCTGGTGTGAATGTGGCCAGGCATAGTCTGGGGCTGTGCTGCAGTAACTGGGCAACACGGACACAAAAGCGACGCAGGAAGCGCTGCAGACCAGGAGAGCACCTCCTGCCCAGTGGAAAAATGAGAATTTATGATCCTTGGAAACATAAAACCGTTCAGTGGAAAGCAGAAACCGAAGGGGGAGTACAATAGGCAAGGAGAATGCTGGCAACATACCCAAACTCTTTTTTTTCTCATTTAAATTAGCTCCTTCCACCATCCAACAAACCCTCTGTAGATGCCGCACGCCGCTCCCCACGCAGCGAGCTGAGGGGGCTGAGGAGCTGCCACAGCCTTCCTGGGTTTCTGGGAGTCCCTGGATGGGCAGCAAGGAAATGTGACCCCATCCCATCACAGAGGACCCCTGGGTGGCCAGCAGTGCTGGCTGACCTCGGGAAGGAGCTGTGAGGATGCTGCCTGGCTGGTCAGGTGAGGAGAAGGAGGGGAAAGAGCTGCCTTTTATCCAGGTCTCTTTTGCCAGCTGAGGAATCCTGCTTCAGATGGACATGTTAATACAGGCCTTCCTCTTCATCTCCTTTCTCCTCATCTTCAATAGATCTTACCCTTGGGAGGTCTCAGACTGCCTTTAAGGCCTCATAGAGCCTTTAAGGATATAACTTGATTTTTCCACCTAAGGTGAGGTGGCAAAGGACGTGGCTGGACTTCAGATATTCCTCTGAGCCAGTCAAAGGGATGTGGAGCAGAAAGTGATCAGAGTTACACTCACGACGGGGAGCAGGGCTCCTGCAGGTGATGGGAGCTGGTGGGGAGACCAGGGCTAGCAGAGGCTCTTTAATTAGTCTTTTCCACCTCTGAAAACCCGCAGACTGTTCTAGAACAAAGATACTTCGTCTGCTTTAAAACAGGGTGGGATAAAAGCAGCCTTTTCATTGCCTCCTCCCTATTAAAGAGATAGTGCAACGCTGCTGAGCTCCATCCTGAGAGGCACAAGCAGCCTCACAGCCCAGCACAAGGTGACATCATCTGGCCTTTGGTGCCTCTCTGACAAAAGCACCATTGTGTGACTGTCACTTCCAGGAGCTCCCTGCTGTCCCCAGGTTTAATAGGGAGCTTTCCCACACACGGCCCTTCAGTCCTTGTCTGGCCAGGGCAGGCCAACCCCAGCTCACAAGGAAGCCGAGTTTTATTTTCCTCCCTACCTCTATTCACTTTGCAGGAGAAAACAAATTACCTTTTCCCTCTGCAGTGCCTTGGATGATTAATTAGCTTCAGTAATGAAGCAGTATCTTGGGACTCCACCCCAACGGAGTCCATGTACCAGGCAGAGTGCACACGAGCATGAAAATGGTCCCTACCTGAAAGACCTGATTGGTTATTGCAGATAAAAAGAGCTAATTTCATTAGAAGCAGGTCAGATTCACCTGAAATAACCCTGAGAGGTGAAACTGCAGTTATATATACACTGTGATACCTTCAAGTAATTCTCTATTTCCCTATAAACATTGGTGACATAAGGCCCTGCAGAAAAAGTCCTGGTTTAGTACATGCTTCATATCCTAGTTGTCCTCCAGCCTGATATGTAGGGCAAGAAGCAAGGTAGGAGATTGGACTGCTTTAAACCTTGTTCATCAAACAACAAAGCTCTAAAGAGCAGGAGCCAGGACTCTGCAGCAAGCTCAGAGCTTCATGGAGAAGCCCCAGACCCCCTGTATGGCTGTGGGAAGGTACCAGAGTATTTTTCTGTGGCTGTTTCTCACTCACAAAGCAAGAATGTTCATTTTCTACTTCATTCATTCAGTTGTTCTGGTTACAGCCACTCTCTGCCAAGTGACAGCTACGCAGCACCTCGCTGGCAGGGCCAGGCCAGGCCACCAGATACTGCTCCTACACAGATATGAGCAGAAGGCAACTGAGGATTTTTGCTGCTTGCTCCAAAATCCCTACTCACCCCTCCCTGTGAGCCTGACAGGTCACAGCAGGGGAGATGCTCCTGGATCACTTCTGGTATTTTGGCTAAGCTGTTCAGAGAGGAAAGAGAGGAGCTGGTGGTCTGAGAGAAGCAGGAGGGACAGGGGTGATTAACAGGGTTGCTTTGCTCTGTCTCTGGGCGTTGGTGTTTATTGCTTGCTTGGAGAGAGAATGAAAACTGACGGCAAATTTTGTTCTGTGGCTCTCCACAGGTGTGTTTGTGGTGGTGTTCTTCCAGATCACTGTTCAGCCCACGAGCAGTCCATGGCAATGGGAGGCAGGCAGGACCCACGGTGAGGCTGGGGGGGCTGCAGTGTGTGGGGTGGGGGCTTGCTGAGGGTCCTGGCAGGGGCTCACACTGGCACAGCACAGAAGACAGGTGAAACCCTAATCCCACTGCCATGCTGAGGCTCTGACAAAGGCAGGTTTCAGGCCTCTAAATAATGCAACACAGTGTTTATGTAAGGATGCTATTTTAGTGCAGGTAGGATGGCAAAGCAGAGGCGAAGGCGGCGGAGAGGCAGGCTGGGAGCCACCTCGGCGCAGGGAGGGAGAGGGAATGTTGGTGCTCCTGAGGCCCAGAGCAGGCAGGTGAGGTGAAGATGGAGAAGGCTGAGGAGAGAAGGTCCCACATGTTCCACTCAATAACCAAGTCAACCCAGCCCCTGCTCCCAGGAGGGCCAGGTGTGACCTGCAGTGGTTCCCCACTCCCAGCCTCCTCCTCAAAGCCTCCGTGACCTTGGGATGTGGAGGAGAGTGATGCTGAGCATGTCCTCCCAGCGTGGGTACTCACCCAAAGGAGAAGGAGGAATCTGGTTTGCTGTTGAGAATCTGGAGAAGCTACATCTGCATGACTAACACCTGCTCTGGGTAAGTGCTGCAGGGAGGGAACATCTCCTGGCTTCCAAACTTGCTATCACACCCCATCTGCATCCCCGGTGCTGTCCACCAGCTCTGTGCCTCGTGGTTTCTCCTAGCCACCTACTAGGGAAATTAGCATTTTCTTTGCATATCCACAGTGGAGTCAGGAAGCTGGACTTGGCACCTTTATCTCTGAGCAAGCAGAATCCAAGCTAGAATGAAGACTTGATCTCCATTTGCATTCAGAACCAACACTCGATCACAAACTAGACCAGAATGAAAATGGGGGATGCTGAGCTCTGCACAGACCAGGCTCCATGAGTCCTTTGCTAGGTGCAATCAGGCTTTGTCCTCCTTCATGGCAAAGAGTTCTTTGTTAGCTCAAGCCCTGGGTGCAGCTGAACCTTTCTACTACTCAATGCCAGCAACTTCCATGAACAGCCTTGCTATGTGTTGGTCTGAGACAGTCAGGGACCGAAATAATCTGCTTTATTCCCAGGCAAGGAGACTTTTCCTGTGTGGCCGTTAATACCATCGATCTCCAACAGTTCCACTTGAGAAAACATTTCTTACAGAAAGCCCAATGACTTATAGTCGACCTCCAAGCACTGCACTGAAAGCATGTGTTTGCATCTGAGAGCAGCAACAGCACAGCAATTCCAGCCAGGAACTGGCCATTGAGCTCGGAGGGGGTCGGTCCCTGTAAGGCCACAGGGACTGTGTGGGGAAGGTCTGTTAGTGAAGACTTGGCAAGCAGTGATCAAAGATGCTGCCTCCAGGTCCAGGGTTCAGATGCAACTACTAAGAGGGATTTTCTAAAGCAGACAATTCTTAATTCCCACTGACTTCAGAAAGAGTCTTGGCTGTTCTGAACAACACACGGGGCACAAATGTCTTTTGAAATCTGCCCAAGAGCTCTCGTATCACGTGCATTTCTGGAATACAGCACAGTGAAGACAAACAGAAGGGAGCTCACCCCTCCCAGCTGGCATTACCCAGGTGTGCAGCCCTGAGCAGACCCAGGCACAGCTGACACGCTGCTCCTCACCAGTTGGGCCCTGGTTAGAAATTACTGAGTGCTAATAAAACTGCAATTGCTAAAGGAAGGTCTCTGGGTTCTCCTCAAATTGTCCATGAAGCCCTACTCAAATTTGGAAACGAGACTGTTACAGTAAGAGAAAGGAAATTCAGTGCTAATTGTGTCATTTCCAAAACTCCGGAATATTAAGCAGTTCAAGGACACCATTAGCCTCAGGGGAGCTGCTGAGATTAGTGAATCGTGATGAGAGAAAAACCTGGGTTTAGGTAATGGGAATTATGGAAAAAGAGGGCTTTACAGTATCTGGATTTATTGTCATAGAGGTCTTGTCATCAAAACTGTACATCACAGCCAGGGGCACAGGCAGAGGTAAGCAGATGGGACCAGTACCTGGGTGTGCAACTACTTCACAGACAGATAAAGAAAGACAAAGAACTCATTGCAGACAGCTACAAAAGCAGGTACACAGAGCAGGAACCCACTGAGTGCACCTGTTCTCACTGCAAATACAGCTGTGAAACGCTGATGTCCCCCTGCTTGGCAGTGACCACCCTCAGGGCTGATGCTTGTTCCACTTTCCTGACCCCTGCTCTCTCCCCAGTGCCATTCCCGGCGTCCCTGGGCTAGCAGTGGTGTCAGCAGCAAGGTGTGAGGCTGTGCACATCAGTGCACCTGCCCTGCTCATACAGGTCAGTGATTAACCCCAAAGAGTGCTCCCTGCCCCAGCTCACAGCTGCTCCTGCCACCAGCTCAGGTGCAAGGAAGCGAGACAAGGGGGAGACCAGCACTGCCCTGGGGGAGCAGCAACATGGAAACAGGGAAGTGTGGCTGGGATGGAAGTTGATGCCCTGCAAATCATTAGCAGCAGGAGCACAGGCTGCAGCAGGACTGAACTGGTCCAGGATGGTTTGGGATCACTGAACCTTAGTGCTGCACGTGGCTCTGTGGTAGGCACAGGGTGCTCGACAGGTAAGCAGGTGGTAAACATCAGCATTTGGGCCAGTTCTATGACATGCCTGAAGAGTACCTGTGTGCCTTACACCCCCCTGGAGCAGCTGTAACTGCCCTGTCCTCCATCACACTGCCTCTGATCTTAACACATCCTGCTGCTATTCTTCATGTGGCAAAAAGGATCTGATTTTTCGAAGGACAGCCCTGGAGCTCAGAGGGTTTGGTGGGATTCCTGGGGGTACTCTGGACCTGGCTGTGCAGGGAGCAGGTGATTCAGGGGCCTGTGATGCTCCCTGGAATGCACAGGGCCACATCCTCCCCCCCAGCAGACCTACCCACTGCAGCAGCAGTGACAGAAGGATGGAGGAAGTGGGAAGTGACTCAGGTGTCCTGAAAACTGTCAGGCTGTTGCCAATTAGTCCAAATAACCCATCTGGCCCAGAGAAAAGACATTTAAAGAATGTCTAATCACTGCTGCAGGAAAGAAAGAAAGAAAAGCATTCTGTAATGCCTTCGAAACATCCCTGCTCCCTCATGAAAGCATCCTTCCTTCCAGGGACCCATTCAAGGCTTTCATTCTGTAGGTTTAACATACAGTTATTTGGTCAAAACATGAAGTAGCTTGTCAAAGTATTATGTTAAGTGGCACTGATCCTGTTTGCTTTCAGGCCTCATTCAGCACAGAGCAAAGGCAGAACCAAGAAAGCAACTGTAGGACCAAGCTATTGTCAGCAAATCTTATTTTACTAGGCTGAATTTGGCTTTGTGGCCATGGTCCCTCAAGGTCCCATCTCCTCAGAACCCTGATCTGTGAGGACAAAATCAAGACAACATCTACAGGAGCACCCACTGCTGTGGCGCTGGGTCTGGCCTTCCTGCTGGGTCCAGCACAGGCTCAACCCAAGGAAATCCCCCTGAGCTGCACAAGGAGGGTCTCTGCTCCACCACAGGCAACCCCAGCTTCTGTGCCTGAGCAACTGTCCCTCAGACTGAGGCACCTCCTCGTTCCCAAGCCAATCCAACAGCCTTGCTACACTCTGGTTACCATCTCAATTATGTTTTTCCAGACAGCAGCAGAGAAGCAGCTTTGAGTCGTGGCTGAGTGTTCTCCACCAGAATGTAATTTGAAAGCCATTCTATTTCATCTCTGTAATAGTCTACAACCAGTAACATAATTGGTGAAAAAGCCTCTCTATTTCAAACTGGATAAAAGCTTTGCAGAGATCTCAAACTCTGATATTTTAGCTAGTGAAATTAAACGCTTCAGTAATACAATGATAATTCTGTTAAGGGCACTTTATTTTACAATTAAAAGGTACCTGCTTCATTGCCAAGATTCAGCCTTAGACAAAAAAAAAATCTCTTGTTCTATTTCGCACTAACATTTTAATTTAGCTTTTATCTATTTAACTGCTGCTTTTATTAGCCTTCAACTGAACTCCAATCCACCATGACTCTTATGCAAAACAGTATTAATGTGCCTCCCTGTTCCACCCCCTCGCTGGAGAAGCCATGGAGTTCTGAGCACTCTGAGGAAGGCACTAAAGGTCGCCGTTGCCTAGAGATGACACATTTCATTGCCTGATCCCTCCACCCATCTGTTATCCATCACACACTGAACAGGCTGGAGGAACTGAAGCATCTCTAGTCACTGGCCACTCCTCAAAAACTGGGTCATGGCATGTGGCTACTGAAAAAGCCCTAAGCTGTCTTTTGTCACAGTGGCCTGTATTCACAGCTTGACCAGTCCCCACTTGTTTCAGCTCAGAAGTGACAGAAGGTGACTAATTATTCTGTAGCAAGAAGTCCAGGGGTGATTTAGGGTTGGAGATGAGCAGGGTAGAAATCTGCAGGAGTTTATAAGTCAGTGGGGCAGCTCTGTAAGACCCCCAAGTAGTGAGCAGAAGGCTGGATTCTTGTGTAACCTGAGGTGTTTTTCCTCTCCTCCCACTCAGGATGTACAAGCAGAGCATAGTCAGTTCTCCACGGCAGTCACACAACGCTGCCTGGAAACACTGTGCATGGTGCCACTGCAAAAACAGCTCATTAAGAGCTTCTTCCCTTTGTGTGATGATAATAGGAACAGCAGAAAATGTGTAAAACAAGACTGGGTTAGTCTGAGACAGGGTAGACTTGATTTTTCCAGAAAAGCAGCTTCCACATTTTGAAAGCCATTTCTTCAGTTTATGAAATGACACTTTCTGTCAGGCTAGGAAAGCCACATGTGCAGGGAGCACACCTGAGCCTGCCAAGGTGACCATGGACTGGGTGAGATGTGTAGAGAGGCCTAAGGAGCTGTACCTGCATCACCCACCCTTCCAAACCCAACCTTGGGCCTTCATGGAAAGGGACATTAGTCCCATCTAGTGTTTTGGCTAATTAGGGCTGCAGGGCAGACTGGGAGAGAGCAGTGGCTATAAAACTCAGTGGCAGGGCAGGAAGCTCTTCTTGGAGGCGGGATGGGAGCAGGGTGAGGAGTGGTGCCTGAGGTGCTCAAACTGAGGCCACTTGGTTTGCCTGGAGAAAAGGATTATTGCCACACCTTCTGCCAGAGGACTCACCTCCTTCAGCATCCTGTGCTGCACAAAAGCAAGACCTGAAATGTGCCTGTTATCACTTAATGTGGGCTGGCAGCTCTGTCAGGTCCCTTGTCTTCCTAAAGACCAGCTAACAGGCTGTGGGAACCAAACTCGGGGCTGTTTGCAGTGTGGAAGAGTAAAAAGCTTTCCAGCAGTGCACTGAAGGTGGCAGTTTCGGGGCTGCCTGCCCTAGTTAAACCCACCAACCAGCCCTCGAGCATGGGAGGGGGCAGAGAACCTGCTGGGGGGCTGGGCTGGGGAAGGGAATGGGTGCAAAATCTGCTGGATCACGGAACTGGATTAATGCCTGTGTGGGCTCACTAGATGTTCTGCAGGGCTGCTGCCTAGATTCTAATTAGAGCCTAATTAGAGGTCTAGGGGTCTCTGGCTCCACACCCAATCTCCTCCTCTTGGATGGAAGCAGGTAAGAGGCTGCCTGGCAAGGCTCAGGTAGGACCTTCAGAGCACACGGTGGGAATCCTGTCTCCTGGGAAGCCCATCCTGATCCCCATCCCTGAGCAGAAGACTCTGCTATAGCTGTAACAAATAGAGGAAAACAAACTAATGAGGCATTAGGGCTAAACTTAGCTGCAATTAACACTTAATTACCATCCTGAAAACATTTGCTGTATTTTGCCAGGGCCTGGAAAGGTAAACCCAATTAGCTTAATCTTGTGTGGTAGAAACCTTAAACTGGCTCAGATGCCTGTTGTGGATGGGACCCTGGGAGTAAGTGTTGTTTTTGATACCATAGTGCCTGGAGCTGAGCAGCCTTGTGGGTGTGCTGGATAATGGGACACAGCCCTGCTGAGGGTACCAGGTGCCTGGAGAAGGGCTGTATGGCAAGGATGTCGAGAGCCAAGTCATCCCCTCTCCTCTCAGTGCCCTCGTGCCAGTCTGTCTTCTCAGCCTGTTTGCCTGTGAGACTGTTCTTCTCTGTGCCTGTACCTTTGTTGTGTTGACTGGTATCTTCCCTTAATTAAGCAGATGGCAGGGGAGGTGGCAGGCAGAGGTATGTGGGCTGCTGGACTGGGAGACAGAAGTACAGAAAGATCCAGAGAGTAGGCAGAGCCACCCATGATCACTAGAAAATCTCCTTCCAAGTCACTAGGGTGAGTTCCTTGGGGTTTTTTTGGGGGTAGACTGGTAGGCTATGCTGGGAGGATTGCCTGTAGCCTGCTCCATGTACTGCCTGAGTGAAGCTGCAGGAGCCTTTCTTAGGCCTCTGTTTTGGAGAAGAGCCAAAACTGACAGCAGATGTTCTGCGTAAGCTACCAGAGCAAGTTTGTACATGCTCATGCACGCTTGGTGTGGATGCCTAAAAGCACAACTCTCTCCTGGAGGCTGCATTCTGTCTAACATGTATCACTGTAGGCAACCCTTGCCTGGTTCTCCAGAGGTGCAGGGAACGTATCCTAGAAAAAGATGCTCTCTTGGAGCATAGTTTGGGGTGAGTACATAGCCCTGTTGTTATGGGGGAGAAGGAGGAAGAGATGCTCGTGTTTCACTCTAACCTTGTCAGAGCTGTCATCTGCTTTTCCTGCACCTTCCTGTAAATGAAAGGAAGGTGCACAGCGTTCTGAGAACTAAAGAAAGGTCCACCCCAGCAGTCTGAGGATGCTCAAATATTTTAAGACACCGGGATTGGGTTCTGTAACAGCTCAGCATTTGCATGCTCTTCGAAAGAGGCTGAAAGGGAAAATCCTCCTGCAGCAGAACAAACTCCCACCCAGCAACAACCGATCCTGGTGTGCAGCTACAGAGGTCTGCACCAGGGCAAGTGCTCCAGCAGTTTGCACTTCGATGTTCCAGTCTGTGCCTCAGCTGCAGCCCAGCAAATAATGTCACTGTAGTGGGACAGGCTGCACAGACTAACCAAGAACCCCATCAGCTTCTCTCCTTTATTTTTTTGTACTGATTAACATTAAGCTGGCAGGAAAACTTTAGCTCTGAGCATAGGAATTCAGGAAGGGCTTATAGGCAGAGTATGTCAGAGGAATCTATGCAGCAGTTTTCTTGGTGAACTTGTGTAGTGAGAAGGCTGTCTGCCTGGGAAAACTGAGGGAACAGTTCTGGACCAATCTACTAATAGGTCTATGAAACATCTCTATCACAGTGATAAATTAAGCTGAGAAGGCTGAAGGCAGTCACCCTGCCCTCTGCCAGCTGTCCACCTGGTTCCTCTCCTTCTGTAGCAAGAGCAGATAAATCACATCCATATTTGCTCCTGAACCATTGCAATTTACAGCCTGGCAGGGCTCTGAGTGGGAGCTGCTGTGTGAGCCAGCCCAGCCCTCAGACTGGGAGCTGCTGGAGTGCAGAGGCAGGTTCTGTGTGGCTGTCTCTGCTGCCTCTGCCTCAGAAGTTTGCACTGTAGGATTGTAACTTACTCATCCTGATTTAAATTGCTGTAATGTCGCACTTCAACACTACCAGTTGATATTTGGCAGTCACTCTGACTTACAGTGTGGCAGGATTGCACTTCCTCACTCAAATACCATGTGGAGAAACTGCAAAGTGCTGAGGCTCTGCTTAAAGCATGGATGCAGTAAGAATGATCAGGGTAAGAGGGAGGCTGAAGTGAGAACCCAGTTCTCACACCAAGGAGAACTCGGGCACTTCTGATATATCCTGTGTCAAGAATTAGAAATGTTTGTCTCTCTGGCACACTGGCCTCTGGGGAAGAAGGCTTATTGATTAAACTAAGTGCAAGAAACGTGCAGGTAACAGAAGAAACAGCAGTATGGATGCCTGCCTCCTGTTTGTTCATCCTGGTGTTTGGATGGGCACTGCACCAGCTGGCTGTTCCCTTATGGAATGATTCAATAATCCAACATCTGGCTCCCCTCTCAGTGTCAATACCTGCTTAGGTCCAAGCTAGACTTTCCAAACAGAACTGAAATTTCTAGGCTTCACAGATATGTAAGTGCAAATTCCAAGGAAACTGATTCTGTGCCTTAGAGGTATTTAAATGGAGTGTCTTGGGGAATTGCTGGCAGCAGGCTGTCTGTGGGGATGACAGGCTTTGACACTTACTCCTACTGTGTCCTTGTACAACTCACCACTCAAAATAGCAGCACTTCACTAGGGCTGCTTGGCTGGCTGTGAAGTGCTGGACTGAGGGGAGTGTTGCTCTAGGAAGGGAACAGCTGACTTTCTCCTCTGGTCAGTGCTGGCTCTGGGGAATGGATGCAGGATAATGTGGTGATGTTAACCTTGCACTTAAAGCCTGGTCTCCCAGACTAAGATTTTTTTTTGAGCAACCTCAGGAGCTTGAAGGAAACATTTTGTGTTTTACAGAACCCATATTCACATCAGCTACCGCCTGACTTGTGCAGGAGGAAAAACCTTGTACATAAGCTCCCCGGAGCGCTGAGAAGGCTCAAATACCTGCAGATGAATCCACTCCAGCAGAAAGCCAGCTCCACCAGGACGCTGAGCAGGAGCTGTCAGACACCCAGACCTGGATGGCCTCGGGCAGCCAGAGGCAGCAGATGCTGCTCCCTGGCAGGTGGAGGAATTCCTGCCTGGGTGCTTGGAGCTGCAGGATGAATTGGACTCTCATAAACAGACACTTGACATGCCTGTCAGAGTACAGTCTACTTATCCGAGCAGCAAACCCATTTCATCACCTCCCCTGCCAGGGCAAGAGGTAGAGGGATTAGTTTGAACTCTGATCATATAATAACAACATGGCAGCTGTATCCAGCTAATAATCCACTGGGAGGATTAGCAAACTTAAAGTTGTCTAGCTCTGCATAATGGGAAGCTAAGAACAGCAGCTTCCCTGTTCTACCTATTGCATTTGCATTCCCTCCAGTGGAAACATAGAACATGATGAGACAAGGTTTTCCAGTCTGTTATGAAATGGGAATCTAATGTGTGACTAATGGAGTATTGCTAGCAATTCTACAAGCATCCATTCAGCCTGGAAGATGGATTTAAGCTTTACTAGGAGAGTGCATCTTAAATACCTACTGCCAGAGAACAGGTCACGATTTCAGCAGGCTGATGTTAAAATATGTTGTTTGAGGCTCCCCGAGAGCAATGTCCTGAAGTCTGTAAGCAGACTGCTCTGCTAATGCATGGAGAATCCCACTCAAGTGCTCCCCAGTTCCCTGCCATAATTCATGTCCAACTGGTAGAAGAGCCCAGCACAAAACACAGGACAAGGCAGAGCATTTGGAGTTGCTACTTCCCTTATGGCCCTCTCAGGGCTGTTAATCACAGAAATGAGACGTAGTGGGGAAGGCAGTTCTGGAGCTTGTATCAATTTACTGATGAGTAACTAGAGTAACCAGCTCTGTGACAGCCTGGAAAAGGGAGCTGTGACTCCTCATCCTCCTCCCCGGTCCCTCCCGGTGAGTAACAGCCCGGCTGTGCTGTGGGCTGGCTGCTGCCTCTCCCATGTCACAGGGCACAGGGAGCAGCACAGGGAATGTTGTGCTGGGGCTTGTACCGCGCGACTTCTCCCTTCCGCTCCAGTGGAGAATTCCAGTGGGACACTGGGGAGCACAAAGGATGAAAGCCCCGGCACGACGTGCCCCTGCCAGCGCTTGGCAGGGCTGCGGGGCCTTACTCACGCTTGCGGTGCAAACAGGCACCACCACTCACAATAACTCACAATAACAGCAAAATACTCTCTTCCCCCAACAGCTTCTGCCACTGTTTCCTCCCAGTTGCAACTGGTGCTGCCGAGAGTCCATGGGAAAAAACTCCAGTACGGGCAAGGCCTCTGCATGCAAATGAACACTACATAAATAAACCCCATCTTCCCTCCGTTCCTAGGTTGGGTACTCTGTGCACTAGAATTCTCTTCAAAGACCTCCCAGTTCATTCTTTATGCTCTAATTAAGGATCAGTGCCAATTAACTATCTTCAATAGAGGAGCATCTTCCGCTCAGCAGCCAGGAAGTGTCTGAATAAGATCCTGCTGTACAATGTGCACATGAAAAGGGAAGGCCCTCCCTTTTTGGAACAGGCTTCCAAGATTAAAAAACCCACGATAGAATACAGGATGCCTACTTTAAAAATATTGTGTGATAAGATTAACTGATGGCATCCAGGAATGCAGAGTGGGGTTTTTTATGTTTCTTGTAACACTCAAGCGTGCTGTTGCACTCCAAGGCTCTGAACCGTGTACCACTGTGGCAACAGCAGGTGTGAAAATGGAATGCAACACTTTCTTTTAAGTGATATTAAAATATTATTGGCTTTTTCGAGGTTTTCTGTCGAGGGTGTTACCCAGGCAAAGATCAGCAGAAGTGCAGTGTCAAATATGATGATAAATACTGATTCAGATGAAAAACTGTCAGTAGTTATGCCAGCACCTAAAATGCCCTGGTGGTCTTCACCTACTGCCTTTGCTTCCTATAGATGTTCACCTGTTCCATAAATAACCAGGCAATTTAGACTGCTGCTGCACTGTGTTCTGAGCAAGAGCTGTGCTAATAGTCTGAGCAGGCAAAGGGAGGGGAATGTCATTTCTGAGCTTGGCTGGAGATGAATACATCAGCTCCCCAGCCAGTTACAGGCTAAGTTTAAAAAGCACTATTCTGAAGGAAAATTAGATGGTTAAACACTGTGGGGGGAGGGGGAGAAATAGGATAATCCCTTCAAAGCTTTAAATGGAAGAGTCTCAAACCTGCTTCAGCTGATGTGAGACATATGAACAGCCTCAGAATTAAGACCCCTGCAAAACTTCAGCCAGACAACAGCAGCTGCACTGCCTTTTGGGGGAGATGCACTTGAACTGGTTATACAGAAGCAGATGTGAGCTACCCACCCTGCTAATCACAGCTAAATCTGGTGACCATTCACAGCCTGCTCTGCAGAACAAAGGGGTAGAGGAGGAAGAGCACAGGCTTGGTGATGAGAAAACAAGAACTGTAAAACTGTACTGGAGGATGGGAAAAGCAGCAAATTATTCCACGAGCAGCAGAATCCACAAAGTCTAGTCAGATGGGATTTACATCCATCACATCTGTCAGGCCACTGATGTGTCAATATATAATAACACAGTATATTTGGAACTGTCAATGAATTTAAGTGCTTTTGTGGAGCAGATTGTGTTCAGCTTATTTTCACACACACAAAGCTCCATACAGGGTAAATAAATCTTTTAGGGTCAAGGAGAAGCCCCATCCCCATACCTCCTCAGCACAGAAGAGGGGTTTATGTTTGAATTTTTCTAACTGATACCTTTGCAAAGAGCAGGGGATGGATCTATCCTCAGATGCCTTGGGAATTCCAGGAGAAGCTTGTTACAAACCTGACTGTGCTGAGATTTGAGCTCCAGATAGGAAGGGCTGGGGGGAACGCAGAACAGCACACCATGTGACCAAGTCACCCCGTGGAATGTAACCCTTTATTCCACGTGGGCTCAGCTCTTTTGAACTTACCCGGATCCTCCTCATGGCTGCCACAATCTCCACGCGGCTGTTGGGCCTGGGGACGTCCAAGCTGCCGATGTACTGAAAGACACAACAGCGAGATGTCTGTACAGCAATGCACAGGGCAACGGTGTTTGTTCAGAACAAACAGCATCTCTCATTTACTTAGTCCCTCCTTGGCTAGACCCTCTTGACCCGGGACATGATAGGAATACGTGTTGTGGATAATGTTATCAAAGGCAGCGAGTCTGTGGGTTTCTCAGGTCGGTGTGAGGCTCTGGCCTCATTCAGATTCTGGACGTGCCTTTCTGAGTGCTTTGCAGGGCAACGTTTGCTGCTAATCGAGTTATGATCTTGTGGGTTTGAAAATGGGACTGCCCATCCTTTGTTCTCCCCTGCTACACCTGCTTTTAAAAGGCTCTGAACTAAAAGCATGTAAGAGTTGGAAAGTTGCCAGGATGTGCAACAAACAGCTTTCCTGGAAAAGGCTCGTGATTCTGGCCCAAGTTTTCAGTCTGGACCATCAGACTGAAGGTGTCTCTCTGGATACCACTGTCCCTGCTTGGTTGGACCAGTTCTCTGTAGAATCCTGGCAAGCCCACCCAAACCTGTGTCCTACACCCCTGTTTTTAACTCTGCTTAGAAGAGCTGCAGTCCTAACCACTGGTAAGGCTGGGCTGCCCTTGGTGTTGTCAGCATTTCAGTGTAAGCTCTGCTTCTAAGTCAGCCCCTTACTGGGGTCTGAAACGTGGCAGGTGGTGGGTTTCCAGCACCTCCACCAGCACACTTTCAGCCTCCTGTTGAGCTGGCTGCCTGTTCTCCTGCAGGGAATGGCAGTAACGTGGCAGGCATTCCACAGGTTGTCATGTTCATATACATATGAACAGAGACAGAATAATACCCCAAGAGCAGCCCCATAGCTATTGCTGTTACTGACACAGTTCTGGGTTTTTTTTTTCTCCACTGTAACACTTGCAGCTTGCAATGGGTTTTATCTTGTAAAATGTGTACTTAAAAGGGCTTTCAGAGATGAGCTCTCCTGGCTCAGTATTTACTGCTCTTTCTCCTGCCTTGAAATAAACACTGCAAGCAATCTGAAAGGTCATCTGGCTTTGCTGCTGCTTCTGTAAATGCCTTTGTAAAATGGCATTTTTAAGAGCAGTTAAGTTCAGCTATAGCCTTTGGTAAACCACAGGAGAGCCAAACTCAGCCCACAAGAGCTTGAGGGCAGCAGGGAGGGGAGCAGCTGAGCCAGGGCTTCCCTCTGGGCTGGTGGGGAGGGCAGGGCTGTATCTCCAGATCTGTGGCCTCTTTGGTGTGCAGATCTCCTTCCCCGCTCTGCCATGGCTGTCAGTACAGTCACAGGTAATCCGGAGGAATTCCATGCAGCCAGCTGGCCTTTTGTCTGCCACAACAAAGCTGCAGTGGGGAGCAGGCTAAATTGCTATATTTATTAGGGCAAGAGGAGAGCTGGTGACTGCTGAGCCAGAGGAGACTGTCCCAAACTCCCTGCTCTGGCCTTGCTGCAGAGTTGGGGTATCTGTGCTCCCACACAGAGCCACGAAGCTCATGAAACAGCACGTGAAGCTCTGCCCAAAGAGCCACCTTTCCACAAGCAGCTCCCAGTACTGCCCTCCCGAAGATTATAGGGGAAGTAAGGCAGTTTGGAACGTGGAGATTAGAGAGTGAGTGTGGTCAGCAGGATTGCCTGTTGAGGGACACCTGCAGCCAGCTGCAGCCTTGTCATTGTCAGCGTCCCAGCTGACTGATGTGGCCACAATGGGCTGCCTAATTGGAAGAGACAGACTGTAGAGCAGAACCCAGCAAGCTCAGTTACGAGGGCAATGCAAACCCCATCCCAGACCCACACATCCTAACAGCGTGTTATCCTCGCCAGCTCTGGATGCCTGCAGCTGTCAATCTGAAGAAGCCAGTTTCACTCAGTTAAAGGTACAGTTGCTTCCCATCTTTTAAAAATCAAAATAAGGATTTTTTTCTTCTCCTCGGCACAGTGTGTGCAGCGCAGCAAATGTTAATTTAACTCAAGAAATCACAGATTAATTGTTCTTCTCCCCAAGGAAGAGAGATTTTTTAAAATACATGATTAGCTGTCTATTCAGATTCATCCCATATCCTGCTTAAATCTTACAGCTCTTTTAGTAGGAAAACCAAAAGGCACAAAATCCGTATTTCAAAGCTTTATTGGAATGTATATGCCCCTTCTTTCCAGCTCAGGAGACAGCAGGCGTGAATTCCATTTCTAATCTGTGTTAGGCCACCTGCAAAGAGGGGAAGGGAGCCTGTGAGTTGCTCCAGCAAAATGCAATTCTTCTTGTCAGCTGAATTATAAACCCGTTCCCTGTGCTGTCTACAGAATGCCAATTCCAATGGAGTCACTCTCTGAGAGTGCTGCTGTGCTGCCAGGCTGTTCTTCATGATCAATACGAGATTTCTGACAATATCAGTATTTCTTTCTGATGCCTGAAGGTTGCAGATCTTGCCTGCCCTGCTTTTTGTGCAGGGAAGGGGTCAGATGGAGTAAGGCACTATTATTTGAGCAGCACGTAGCAGTCTGCTGGTTTCCAGGGGAATAGGGAGCTGTTACCCCACTGTGACAGGAGTGGGGTCCTGCCCGATGGGGGACAGGACAGGCACAGGATCGGGCAGGGATGTGCACCTGGGGACAGTGCCCATGGTCCTGCCAGGAGGGGTCATCCCAGCCCAGCTCCCCAACAAGGCGCACAAGGCAGTGCCTAAGGATTACCCAGCTCACAAAACACTGGGAAAAGCGCAAGAACCTGTTTGATTGTGCTAATTAAATGTGCGGCTTCCATAACTGACGGCTGTTTTCTTTAGACGGTTGCCTGGCCCAGGGGGACTTCCCGAGCTGAAGAGACAGCCCGTGGCAGGGCTGGGAAGGGGGGAACGGCCAGCCTGGCCTGGAGCCACGGGGCCAAGCGGGACCCCCAGCCCGGGGCTGGCTGCAAGAAGCAAAGAGCAGGGAGAGCCCGGGGAGCCGCTGCCAAAGCCCCCCGAGCACGGTGAGGGAACGCGAGGCTGTGACAGGCGAGGGGGGGGCGACCCGCCCCAGGGGCTGTGGAGGGGAAGGGGAGCGCACCCGAGGAGGGCTCACCTTGGCCTGGAAGTGGATGCCGTGCTGGAAGGCCTCCTCGTTGTGCAGCGGGACGCGGGAGTCGCAGCCATCGTCCACCAGGTTGTACCGGTTCTTCACCGGCATGGCGGCGGGCGGGCGGCCGCCTCAGCCCGCGGCCGCGCCGGGCATCGCGACCGGCAGAGCTCGCCCCGCAGAGCCGAGCCGAGCCGAGCCGAGCCGAGCCCCCCGGGGGGCGCCGTGCGGGGCGCTGCGGGCACCCGAACCCACGGCCGCGTTTTGAATGAGCGTCCGCGGCAGCCAGCGGGGCCCCGGCCCCGCCGCGGCGCCATTGGCCCGAAGTTCCCTCATGTGATGCGGGGCGGGGGGCGGTGAGAGCCGCCCGGCCCTGCCCGGCCCTGCCCGGCCGCCACGCCCCGGCCCCGCACCGGTGTGGGTTGCAGCGCTCGGTGTGCCCCGCGCCCATCGCTCCGGTGGGCGCGGGGCACCCAGGGCGCTCCCTCCGCCCTGTGAATCGTGAAGGGAGGGTCTGGCCTCACAAGGGTGGCTCTGTGGGTCTGAACACACCTGAGGCCGCCTGGTTGAAGTTCGGTCGTGGGAGGGTTTCTCTCCACGCGGTCCAGGATGTCCTGGCCAGACAGTGCCCTTTAAACCCACAGAAGCACATAGAGTGGCAAACCCAGGCGGTAGATATATATTTTCCATGTTAGAAACTCTAAACACAATGATCTGGGATCACAGCAGCTCCTGCTTGAGTGGTCACCTGAACCCATTATGCCTGTCCAGTGTTAACGTGACTTACAGCCCTGTTAGTAATTAGCAGGTGCCCTCTTGTCAGAAGCCTGACGCACACTCATGTCCGTGTCTGCTGTGTGACTCAGTATAGTCTGAGGATTTGTGGCACCCTGTGTGCTCGGGGTGTTCCTTCCTTGCAGCTTCCTTCCACTGCCAGGAACAGGTGAGCCCTCAGAGATCCACTCTGGGACACTGATGCACCTCAGCGTGACATTCCTCTCAGTGGGCACAGCACAGGAGAGGGATGAGCTTTGTGCACAGCTGTGATGGATGGCAGGACCCAAGGTTTGTCTTCTGACTGTTATGACAGGCACACTCCGTTTACAGAAATGATCAGAAACGTGAACTGTGTAGAATCCAAAGGGTGGAGGGTTACGTGTGCTCCAGTGGACCTCATCTGGGTTTCCCCAAATTAATTTTTGAGTGATCAATTGTAATTTTTTGTCATACAAATAACTCCCCAGCTGGATGTTTGAACATTGTTGGACACCACCTTTTACGTGGCTTTCACATTAGCAACAGAGAAAATTCTGGCCACAGGCAGACACTGCACAAGGCCCTGTCTCCATCTCAGGGGCGTAATCACCCTGAGCTTCTTGGCATCTCTCAGTACTTGTAAGTCAGTGGGAGATGGGCAAGAGCCAAAAATCCAGAAACTTATAATTAGGAGAGGGAGAAAAAGCTCCAGGAATTAATATTGGTTCATAGACTGTGACCCTACATGTTCAAGTATTTTGTGGTATTAGCAGCTCTTCCTGGCACTGGTGCTGGTGAGGGTTCTGTGGGCAGCCTCCTGTCTTTGCTACGGTTTTCTGTTTCCAGACAGGCTTTTTTTCTTCCAAGTTAAAATGTTGCATTACATTGCCATTTAAATATTCACATGTTTATGCTAATCCCTCTTCTATGCAGCTTAACTCAATATGAGTTTTGTCTCAGGTATGTAAATACATCAGTTGGTTTCTGTCCAAGATGCTCCTCTAGATACACATCTTGCCGGCAGATGCATGGGTTTAGTTCTTTGTTGGTGATTTTTTGTGTGGTCTTTGTCCTGATGTTTAGTGCGTACTTAGAACGTTTCATGGCACTTTCCTTATCTTGCACATCTCTTGATTAAAAAAAAATATCTGTTGACCTGAATGAATAACCTAGATTTTGTGTGCAAATGTCCTTGGACTGATTGAGCAAGATTCAGGTCTTTGGTTCTCCTAAGCCCAAGGAGGAGGAGATGCCACCCAGTCAGCCTATGCTCATGCTTCCTTTGATGCTAACGCCAGCAAAGCTCAACTCATAAGGGGAAAAACCTAACACAGCCACTACTGGTGAGTCTCTGCATTGATTCTGCAATACTGCATTTCAGCTGAGGCGTGCATGAACCTGCCATCGTGCTGAGCTGCTCAAAGTTTCTCCTCATTACCTTCCCATTGCCACAAGAGCATTCCTATATACGTGGGAGCATATGGACTCTGCTCGGGATAGTTCCATTTTTAAATCCAGTAGAAAGTGCTGGATGAAATAACAAGAATGGTCTTTTTATTTCCATCCTGGTGCTCTCCAGTATCCCACAGATTACAAAATCCTTTGGGTAGAAGGAAAGAAATATCTCATGGGAATCTTGAGAAAAAGAAGGCAACTGTAATTTAAAAAAGCTTGCAGTGCCAGTCTCTGTTAGATCACAATTGAATGGAGGTGTTTAATATTCCCTGTTCATGAACTTCTGTGAACTTTTCATGGGTCTTAACTCTCCCAAGGTTAATGGCTTGGATCTGTGTTTGAGAATTGAGTTTGAAGGTTGCTAGACTTAAAAAGCTGTTAACTTTCTAATTTGTTTGTTGGTCAAAGAAAATTCTTTGACTCCACTGGAAGTAAGAAATCTGTATGCCTTTTCTTCTGGACAATAAAACTGGCAAGTATGTGGAATGAAACAGTTACACAGGACATCGTCACGGATTTAGTATAAACAAACCCTGAGTAGCATTACCCCTTCTTGACCGAGCAGTTGGCCAAACCCCATGGTGGGTGTTTGCATCACACGGAGGTACTGAGGAGTTATTCCTTTGATGTGCAAAGCACTCACAGAAAGTCCCATTTCTCTGAACACAGTAGGAGTGAAGCACCAAGACAGCTTCTTGGCTCAGAGCTGCAAGTGTTTTTGCAGGGAACAGGTTTGGATCAGCTTTCTTTCTCAGGCACCGGCTACCAAGATTTGTTTCCTTCTCTTTCTCTCACATGGGTGCACGTTTCTGCCTGCACTGCCATTTACTCTGCGTGTAAATCCCTCTCCCTCATTTTTTGAAGAGACCTCGACTGTGGTCATGGAGGGTGTTCTTTTATCAGTTCCTAAGATGGTTTATAGGGAAGGGAGCTGTTGCTCCCGTCGGATCATGTCATATTTTTCCAAACCTGCCTTCACAACTCCGATAAAGGAGCTGCAGAGCCACTGTATGCTTTCTGCTTTCCAAAGGAGACCGGGTCTTGATGCCAAGGAATTTTCCTCCCTTCTTCTAACCATTTTAAGTGCTTATTTCTGCACAGCAGTGCTGCAAAGATTTAAAATGATAAGTAAGATGTGACATAGCAAGAACAACCAGACAGACATCCAGTAATGGCAGACAAAACCTCTGTTACAGGAAAGCACTTCCATATCATCCTTGTGAGAGCTGAGAGATCGGTGCATGCTTTACCATCCTGGGAGATCTGGGTTTGTCATGCAACTTTATCAAAATTATTAATACTTATTTGTGCTGGTGCAATTTTTAGAGCAAAGTCTCTGATGTACTAACACACCAGCAGACTTCCTAGAAATGCTGCTGTGGGATGAAAGGTGGAGGCAAGAATAGATAAATTAGCTACTGTTGACTGAAATTGTGTGTTGTTACCCTCTGATGCATTGGGGATTTGAAGAACACCAAGAAAACTCGCCAACAAAATCTTTGAGTCTCTGAAGCTGCCACATGAGGTGAACTCAGCGGTGACCCGTGGAACTCGCGGTTTCAGCCCCCTCAGTTAGTGTCGTTCGTGCCCTCAGCGAGCAGAGGGGCTGCTTGGTGAGACGATTATTCCAGCTCTGCGTTGCTCAGGAACAAACAGAAGCTTAATGTCTCGGCGGTTCAGCGCAGGCAATCTGCCCGTCAGGACTGCAGCCTCTTTCATGCATGGCCAGCTCCAAAGGGCTGTGCAGCAGGACTGGGGAATGAGAAATGTCATCTGCAATTATGCATATTTTCATCATCTTCTATCATGCAAATCCCCCCCCCCTTCAAATATGCAGCAAATGTTTTGTTTGCATATGTAGGTCAACCACAAATCTTCTGTGGTCTAACATAAACATGGGCAGCAGGGGTGATGTATATGGATTTAAACCCAGGCTGAAGCATAACTCCACCATGGACATTTTCCAGTTTATACATTTGTTTTCTTATGATTTTTCATTTTATAAAGCATTGCTTTCTTACCGAGTTGTGAAAGTACAACTGACAGAAGTTGCGTTGTTGCAAAAGGAACTATTAACTTCAGACACAGATGGATAGTTCTTCGTGAGTAACTTTTTTTAATAATAGCTTGAGGAATGTGTTCTTTTTCAGAACAGTACACTGAAGTATTTCTGCAAATTTGCCTCTGGCGGGGGGCCAGTTTTATATGATATTTTAAAAAGATGGTATGTTCTTTTTGTAAATTACATGTTACTTGATTTTTCTTGTCTTGGCTATCTTTAAAAAAGAAAAATATAGAAAAGAGTGCACTTACTGTCCTTATGATGCTAAGGAAAAGCTGGACATTTTGATCCCAGCTCAGAAACACAAAAGCTTACTAAAGAACACAAATTTTTAATTAAAGAAAAATGTTACTTAACCTCATAAGCCTGATGTGTTCACATGTCTAACTCATGAATTCCATATACCACGGGTTGGCAGCACAGTTCACCCTCAGTGTGAGCTGCTGGGATCAGCACACTGTCATGATGGGAAACTCACACCGTTCAGTTACTGCGTCTGTAGAACTGCTTTATTCCCAGGTTCCAGCTTGGACCTGGCAATTACCTGTGCACACAAACATCAGGTTAGTCGTGTCATGGTGTAATGACCCAGTCAGTGACGATTTAGGGTAAATGAGAGGGAAGTTGTTACTGAGAAATGAGTAAAATACCGTACAATCAGACCAGTATCCTTCCCCTTTTCCATAAAATTAAACCTCTGTTGTATTTGACATCCTGAATTTAATGAGAGTACAGGGACATTACAATTCCAGATGGAATGCTCTTTCTTGTTCACTTATTATCATGAGGTAGTACCAATTTGTTCTTATCAACAACTCCCTGTGAGCAAGGGTCTCTGGAAACAAGCTTGTGTTTAACAGCACACCATAACTTTAAACTTCCCCGCTCCTCACAGGGGACAGATGACCTGAAGTTTTCTATTTGTCTCCAGCTGCTCGATCCAGCTTGCAGTATCCAGCGGGATACACTCCCCTGCATTACCCTGCACCTCGTTACTACCCAACCTATACTTTACTCTCCACCCTGCAGTACCTGAATGCCACGTACAGCCTGACCCCACGCTGCACACTGCAGCCCATCTCTATTTATCTCAGCAGGAAATGAAGGTTTTATCCACACAATCCAGGGCAAACCAGGTATCTGATTTATTACAGCTTCTCTGGTAGAGAAACAACTAGTCCATTATTAGCCTGTAAGAAATGTGGATATATCATAATTAGATATAAAAAAATATTTCCCCTTTGCAATCATTTTGTTTGGTATTTCCCATGCTCCAAAGCCTCTTAATGCCTTGGCCCATCTTAACTCTTTCCCTGGCTTTCTTTCAGCACTGCTGACGTTGGTGAGGATAAATCTTTGTGTTAAAAAATGTTCTTCAGGGAGCCTGGCAGTAAAATAGGAGACAGTCAGAGTCAGGTCACTATTTTAAATCACGCTCCAATGTCTTTGAATTGCTTTTCTTACAATTGAACTTTCTGTGCCAATGTTAGACATACGCAAAATATTCCTTTTCCTTCATGATTTGTTCCTATCCATGGAAGAGGTTTGGGACTGGACTGAAAAAACACGGGTGTAAAAACCTTTTAACTCTTTCTCAATTTCACTGCCTCATAACTATATTGTGAGCGTTGCAGGTGAAGCTGTAGTTTGCTGTTGAAATAAGACAGTGTCTTGGTAATCAAATTTTCATCTTTATAAAGTACTGCTGACTTCTGGAAAAGGGTCCACACGCGAGGAACCACCGTTACTGGCCCGTTGTGTCGCAGGTCTTGGTTTCTATGAAACACCAGGGTGTGTGTGTGAGGTGAGAATGAGAGATTAATCCGGCTGTTCTTGAAACCTGATCTAGCAGGTAGAAGATGCATTGATATCTCCTGGCCTGGGGAGTTCCACAGTCAGGAGCATGGTCTTGGCACAGCCTTTTTATTTTAATTAGCAGCCAACGAAGTCCCAACTTTTGCAGCATTTATTTAAATTTTACCCACATTTAAATAGCTTCTTTGCTGCGTCGATACAGAGCACGACTCTAGTGACCGGTCCTTCACACGGAATCCTGATCATTCCTGCCTTTTCCCCCCCAAAGCCTCGGAATTCCCTGCATCCAGGCTGGATTTCCCAGGGCGCAGCGCCACCGCCTGCCCGCTGCCCTGCGCTTCCTTCACTCCCCAAATCTGCTTCTGCTCCCTTTTAACACGTTCTCAGTTTCATTGCACCCATATCGTGAGGGATTCCTGTGTCGTAGAATCACAGAATCCTGGAATGGTGTGGGTGGGAAGGGATTTTATAAATAGATGATGTAGTTCCAGCCCCTGCCGTGGGCACGGACGACCTTCCAGCTTGCTCAGGTTGATCACGGAGCTGCTGTTAAGCTTATTAATTCCATTATTAACACTGTAAAAGCTGTTTTCGTACTTTCTTGCAGTGCGTTTGAGTCGGGCACTGTAAGTGTGTTTAAAATCCGGAGATGAGGGGCTGTAGCAGCACTGAACCCGAACAGACTGTGGGAACACCCTTTGTGAGGGGCAGCGCTTTGTAACGGCGGCGGGACCCTCTCCTCACATGACAATCGCTCCACCAGACGGTAAGGAGCGAATTTAGCGTCTGAGCCCCTCCGGGAAGGCGTTTCGGTGGAGAAGGACGCGGCGGGCACCGGCAGCCGCACCCACAGCCCCGCCCGAGGCGGAGCCGCCCTGAGGGAGGAGCGCCGCCCGCTTCCAATATGGCGGCCCCGCCCCGCGCCCTTCGAAATGGCCTCCCCGGGGCGTGGCGGGGCCTGCCCTGCCCCTTTCCAAAATGGCGGAGGCGGCGTCAGCGCGTCACGGCGGCGAGGGGGGCGGGGCGAGCGGGTCACGGGGCCGCGCCGCTGCCATGGCAACGGGCGGGGAGCGGGGGCGGGAAGGAGCCGGCCGGGATGGAGCCGGCGGAGATGGGGATGGAACCGGCGGGGATGGAGCCGGAGCCGGCGGGGATGGGGACAGCGGGCATGGGGATGGAACGGGAGGGGATGGGGACAGCGGGGATGGAGCCGGCTGGGACGGAGCCAGCCCGGGAGGCGGAGGAGCCCCCGGGGTCCCCGGCCCTGCCCGCCGAGCCCCGGCAGGCCGGGCCGCCCCGCGCGGCGGCGGCGGGGACAGGGGCGCTGGCCGGCGCGGGCGGGCGGGAG
>JAWWES010000038.1:1727175-1811243 GCA_035583135.1 Lophotriccus pileatus
CGGGGTTAGCGCGGGGCAGGGCCCCGGCGGGCGGGCGGCGCGGGGCAGGGCCCGGCGGACCCCGGGCCGGCGCGGCGGGGACGAGGGCAGCCGGCGGCCCGGGGTCACGGTGGACAGTTCCAAGGCCAAGACCTCGCTGGAGGCGCTGAAGATCAGCCTGCGGCAGCTCCGCTGGAAGGAGGTGAGCGCCCCGCGGCGGGACCGGCCCTCGGGGGGCTCCCCCCTTCCTGGCCCTGCTCCGGCCCGGCCTGGCAGCGGGGTCTGCCCCGGCGAAGCCTTTCTCCCTCCTCCTCCTCCCCCCCGCCTCTCTGAGCTGCTGCAGCCGGGGGGGCGTCCCGGCTGGGCCACCCCGACCCTGGGGGTGATTTCACACCAGATGTCACGGCTGGAGCTGGTTCGATTCGTGATCGCGACCTGCCATCGCCACTTACGCGGGGCAGCACAGGGGTATTCCGCTTACGGAAAGGGCGAGAAAGAAACCTGCTCCTGCGTGGAAATGTTTGGCGTGTTGCGTGTGTTCGCATTGCTCCCCTCCCACCCTCCCCTCGGGGTTTGGGTACGTGGAATCCCGCGCGTGGCAGCGGCAGATCCGCTGCCTGATCCCGCGGCAAAGCCGCTGCCATCATCTCAAAGGCGTGTCGGAGAGCATGGAGTATGAATGGAAGAGTGCTAAGCCACCGAATAAATCACGCATAACAGGCTTTAGCCTGCTAATTTACTGTATGCAGAGGAGCTATGGCTATTTTTTAATCGTGCTGCTTGAGTCATGTGTTTTCTCTGTGCTATGTGAGCAGTGCCTGAACTGAAATCCTAGCAATAGGGGAGCTGGTACAAAACTGATGCTTTGGGACTCCTTATTTAACTCCTGAAGAGATTTTTTTAGATATATCTTACTATAGGTGGTAAACTGTTCTCAAACTGTAAAGATTTTCTCTCACTAACAGCTTTATAAATGGTTTTGTAGGAGTTGAGATGGCTTCTAGGAGCTTTGTGAGGAAGCTGTGTAAGAAAAAGGGTATTTGTAATCCATTTGGAAGGGGAAGTTGGAGGGGAAGGGCAGGATAAAACCGGAGGATGATCTGTTTCTCGCGTGCAGAGCTCACATGGAGCTGTGTGATCTCTCACCTGCACCTGCTCCACAGAGCTGCCCTTGGGATCCCACTCACAATGACAGTTCTGTGCACCTGGTGCATTTTAAAGGAGATTTATACAGACTTGGGGCAGACAGCATGCTCTGTGTTGCTCTTAACCTCAGGGTTAGATGCTACATATGGATTTTCTGGAGGATTGAGCGGCAGTAAATGTTACTGTGTTTATTCATAATGTCCTAAATACCTAATTCCATAAAGACACGTGTGCTCCGTGCCAGGGAGTGTAATGCTTTCTCCTTCTCTGACTTCATAAAACTTTATTTCAAGAGTTTTGTTATTTAAATCCACTGGGAGAATTTCAAAACCTCATTGCACGAGCGTCCCGGTTCTCAACTTCTGCTTGTGCAGCAAAATAGTAACAAACATCCCAGGCCCTTGAAATTAAAACCTGCTTGCATTTACCTCTCTTAGCCCCCAGTGCACCTGTGGAGTGTCTGTCAGCAGCCTCACTCCATGTCCTGTGCAGGGACAGAGCAGAGGGGCTTCACACTAAATTTCTTTGGGTTTATGGTTAAGTTTTATGTTCAGGGGGCCCAGAGCTGTTCCAGTGAGTGTTTCTGGATCACTGGTATTAGTTAGCCCTGCAGACTGTGCTGGGAACGAGCCACACTTAGTGGTAGTTTGGTCTTTACATCTTCCTGAGACTTCACTGTTTTGCATGTGTTGTGCACTTGGTCTTCTGTCCTACTAATTGACTTGTTTCACAGGCTCTTGTTCCTCTCATGAATCTCTGCACCGCAATAATCAGCTTTTTCCTTCCTGCTCTGCATCCCCCAACAGCAATCGCTGCTGCCTTTGCTTCATATCTCTGTTTTCTGTCTCCCTCAATATCCTTTCTCCTCCATCTCCTCCTTCAGTCAATATTTTTCATTTCGTCTGTTGCTTCCTCCTCTGGCCACTTTGTATCTTAATGAAGAAGAGGTCTAGTATGGAATTTTGTGGTGCTTGACTGGGTGGCTGATAACTCATTCCTTAAGACAAGTTGCTGGCAGGTTTTGCTGTATATTCACAACTTAGAAATAGGTTAATAATATGAAAGTGATGTTTCCTTTTGTCGAGAAAGTATACACTGATACAAGAAAATATATGTCAAATCAGGTTTCTCCTGCCCCTTTTCCCACCCCATTCTGGAGGTGGAAAGAGGAATGAACCGGTATTAGCTCTGACTCTGAACTAGTGCTGGTTACTTTGTGGAAAAGGCAGAAGTGAAATTCTTCTGGGATGGGAGCAAGACAAACTGCTGCCTCCCAGCTGGCAGACTTCAGGAGGCACAGGGAGTCAGTCAGCAAGATCTGGTCTAGCCCTGAAGAGAAAAATAAACGAAATTAAGAAGAGAAATCCAAGGAAAACTTGCTTCAAGCTCCCTGTAATTTTGAAAGCTCTCCCTTCCAGCTGTTTAGAGAAATAGCAGTAAAATATTTGTTCAAACCACTCTGACTGATGGGCAGAGCCTCGGAGCTGGTTGCACTGTTACAGCAGGACCAGCAGAGGGAACATGGATGTTGCGTGTAGGATCCATGCAGATATGCAAGAAAAGTCCTGGAGGCAGTAATGAAATGTAGATGTTTGAAATACTGATGTTTCAGTGGTTGCTGTTCTACTGTCATCCCTTGTATAATACTTTTCAAGTGATCCTTCTCCTCCCTCTCCACTGCTTTTACATTTTTTCCCATTGCTGGTTTTTGTTTTGTTTCTATTTCCCCTGTTTGCTGCTGGATGTGCTGGCTGGAATATTTTATTGGGCAGGGCACAGTATAATGTCCTTTTTAAAGTGTGCTCCTTTTTATTCATAACTTTTCTCTCTAATGTACAGCATTTTATGGTCTATACCTTTTTTTTAGTTTGTTTTTTGTTTGTTTGAAGTTGTGCATTCCAAAACCTCCGTGCTGTAGTTTCCATGACTTGCTGGAAGAGCTTGGCTTCAGTCACAGTCTGTTCCCTGCAATGTGCTCCATTTGCAGAAGTAAGACACAAATGCATTACAGATTTGGCCACATGGTAGCAGTTCAGTAGTGAACTGACATATGGGAAATGCCATAATAAGACACAAAAAAAGTAAGAACACTCTGAGTGTGGCTGATATTGGTGAGCAGTTTATTCTGTGGCACTGATACATGAGGAAGGGCTGAAGGAGTCCAAGACAGAGCAAGCTGATCATTGAGATTCTGCTACCAGAAGCAAAAGACAGGGAAAACCCCACAGCTTTCTTTTTTTCAGCTGTGGGAATTTGGAGTGAATTAAATTATCAACTCTGCTAGGCCTGTCTGGGGTGGACCTTTCAAAAAGCATTTCAGGATCTCCACATGCCAATGGAGCAATTCCCATCGCTACATTGGACCATCTGATCCGGCGTGACAGAGTCTTTAAATGAACATGATATGCCAAATGAAATAATGGGCACAAATTGAGCTTGCATCCCGAGTTTATTCATCACTTAATAAATTATTTCTTCAGCAAGCTTTCAATTACCAGGAAAATGGAAGAAGCAGATGTCTCAGGCATCAAATATCCCAGTGTTGAGCGTTCCATTTGTCTCGCTGCTCCCTGCCTGCGTGGGGATTGCTTGAAATTTTATGCTGGGAAGGGCTGACTAGAAGAAGAGTCATTTAACTTGTCATTAAACATGATGGAACAGGCTGATGTGACCCGTGAGACAATTTAAATTATCGGCTTCTAATCCAAAGGTAGAAATGACCTGTCACGCAGATTTGACTGTGATGGATTATTAATGGTGTCAAAGTTGTGGAAACAATGCCATTTTCTTTGTGGCTGCTTGTTTGTTTGTTCTGACAAATGTTCTCCAGATGTGAATGAAAAAGGTTTACAAAAAGAACAGCTCCAGTCACCTTTACAACCTCCATTCCCCCGTGGCTGGGGCCATCCTGGCTTTGGCACCGGATAGTGAGGCCATTCCAGCTGCCACACGGCAGGTGAAGATAGGAGGTTTTATATCCATCTTTCTTTTTAGCCAGTGCCTGCACCAGGAGCTGGAAATGTAGTGAAAACTCCTCTTCTACCATGGTAACATTAATTTATATCTGCCTGGCACTGCCAGAGGCGCCAAATAATGGAACTTGTTGGCTGCCCTCCAAACGCTGCTCTTATGTAATGGAATAGCGCAGGGGATGGAGAATCCTCCCCAGCTCATTCAGATGAGTTTGATGCCATTGTTGGATAAATCCAGATAATCTTGGTTCCTCAGGACGGTGCTGTTGCTGACGTGGGGCTGCAGCGCTGCCCCGTTCCTGTCCAGAGCCGCTCACTGCTCATCTGTTGCGGAATGATTTCTGTGCGGTGTTTGGAGAGTGCTTTGATATCCTCTGCAGATGAAAGGCGTTATATAAATGCAAATGTCGTTCCTTTCATTTCAATTTCGTTTAATAAATAAATAAATTGTTCGGGTTTTAGTGGGAAGGGCACTCTCAGACCGAAGGCTGCATCTGTATTCTGGATGTACCTGTGGAGAGAGGTTAAGGCCACTGATTGTATTTCAGAGCCCAACAGAATTAATTTTCACTTGTACAAAACCAGATTTTGCAGGCTGAATAATAATGAAATAAGTGCAGAATCCACTGGCTCGGTTAAATTGGGTTTCTCATCCCTGCGAGTAAGGAAATAGAGAAAGGATGCATTCCTCAATTAGCATTTTAAATTAATTTTTCAAGGCTATTTACAGAGGAAGCTGAAATTTTAATTAAAGTAGCAAATAAAGTAATGCACTCAAAAGCTTGATGAGATTCTTTTTTTCTGTCATACTGAAAAAAAAATATAATCCAGTGCTTAAGAAATACTTTAAAGCAAGAAAAATTGCATTTGGAGTAAGGAACCAGAAGTTTCTGCAAAATACTGCGGTTCTTTCAAAGAGTAAATGGTACTGGGGGATGAGGGTGGTAGGTATTTAATGCAAATGTGCCCTAAAAATGCTAAATATAGCATATTTATTTGAAACAGATATAGCCTAGTCATAGAAGGGATTCCTGTGGATATATTCCATATGGTAGTTAAATGACATCTACATGGAGCTGAAGATAAAAAGGGGTTTTTTTTGGATGGATAAATGGGGCTGTGTCTAAGAACAAGCGTGAAAAAGAAGAGAACCTTCTTTACACAAAACTAATTGGGGTTTTTTAAACCACTTTACTGCTATTAGAAACTTGCTCTCAGTAATTGGCAGCGCTGCTTCTGAGCTCTTCAGACTGCTTAGGAAAAGGTTGGTCTTTTTGATAATAGAAAACAAACCACACAGTTTTCCAATTTCCAGTGAAATCTTGTGTGAATGGGAAAAGAAACTGGAACACTTAATAGTGTTGAAATAATTGCCTTAGTTCTTAATAGTTGAAATATATATGCTCAACAAATGATTAATGCAACTGCAAGCTTTTATTTTAATTACAGGCCATTAGTACCAGAAAGGAATTAATACTGTATAAATTAATACTTATAACTGAATATACATAAATGAATAATGCAGTTATTTCACTTAAATATCTTGCTTTGAGTATCCATTTTACATTTATTGCAGCTTGGACACCAGTGTAAATGGACTTGCTCAGGAAGTGCTTTGCAGTTTTAACTTAGCGTAAATTTAGAACAACATTCCTCCCTATGTTTGTTCCCTGAAATAAAGTACCAAAGAACAGAACTGGTTTGTGAGACTGGGAGCTCGTGGAGATGCCACAAGGTTGGGGTTGAAGGGCCTGTGGGTGTGGGTGCACCCTGGGAAAGGGTTGTGGAGAGGGGAGCATGGGCTAGGCATTAAAGGGTGAGGTTTTAATAGTAGGAGTTGATTCAGTAACTGCCAGTAGTGCCAACTCCTCCATGGCTCTGGTGCCTGTGTCCCTTGGTGGTTGTTTGTCATCCCTTAAACTGGGAAGGAAAAAAAGCCCAACCCTAAAAAGTCAGCGTTTACTTCCCAGCTGTGGCACTTGCTGTGCCTTCAGGTGCCAGAATTCAGTGCTTCTTAGTGGATTTTTATTCCCTGGAATGGTATTTTAAATTACAAATGAGCCATGCCTTGCCTGTGGTTCATCAGATGGGGTTTCCCAGTACAGTTCGTGCCTCTCAGTCATTTGGGTTTGGTCTCTAAAAACGTTTCCTGGTTTGTTAATTTAAGAGCCTTGAACTGATCCAAATATTCTTAGCTTTGCAACCCAAATACAGAGCTTGTTTTCTTTTGACAGTCAGAAGACTATTCTGGGGTTTGTGCTTACTGTGAGTGTTTAGAAAAGAAAGGAATGAATGGGTATTCCCATCTTGCTTCAAAACTTGGCTCTTCTCTTCCAGTTTCCTTTTGGCCGCCGCTTGCCCTGCGATATCTATTGGCATGGGGTGTCGTTTCATGACAATAATATCTTCTCAGGTCAAGTCAACAAGTTTCCAGGTACTGCACTTCTGTTTCTGATTTAAACAAATGCTTTAAAAACGTGATTATTTGACCTGTTTTTGTGTTTTACTGTTTTTAATGGGAATTATCTGCCTAATCAGCTGGTAGTATTTTTAGCATGTTACTGGGCTTGGTATGTGATTTCTGCTTAGGGGGTGAGGATATGAGAATAGGTCTCTTGAACAGTTTCTGAACTGAAATTTGTTTTGGAGAGAAAGTGGTTTTGATGAGAAGAACACTTCAAACACATGAATTTAGGAAATGTTAGAGTGTCAGGCTATCATTTAAGTGAAGTATGCAATTACTGTCTGTTATCTGGTGCTGATAACAGTGCTGTATCTTTGGATTTGGTTTTGATTCAAAGTGGAAAGAATCTGTTTTGTTTCCTACTTCAGCTTATCTCGGGGAGAAGCTCGAAGCAGAATTCCTTAAATGGATTTTTTAATATTGAAGAGTTCATGTCAGTCCTCATCTTATGATGACTCTTCTACTTTTTTAAGCTCCTTTTTTTCTCATTTAATCCCTGTTGAGATCTCTCTAAATAAGAGCTAAGAGCTTAGGTATTGACTTATCTAAGCCCTTTAGTTCAGATTTATTGCTGCTGTTAGTATGCTGTGAGCATAAGAACCTCAGATATCGAACTCCAGGCTTTATTTTACCTTGACTTTCTCCTGCCTGAGGGAGGTTCCCACTCAGGTGTAGGATGCTGTAGTTTTGTGGCAGTTTCAATCAGTGTTAGGTGAATGTTACCTCTTTGTACTCTGGTTTTTACCTGCTGAGCAAGTGGCTGCACAGGAGTCAAAGCAGAGCCCTTCAGAACCACACCTGATTTCCAGGAATGTTGTGCTAACTTGATGCTGGGTTTTACTAGAAGCTTTTCCATAAAAATAACACCTTACTCATGTTCCCAATGGATATAGGATTTCAATAAATATAAATAAATAATAATTAAAAAAAATATATATGTGAGTTTGTTCTGCTGTTCACAAAATAACCTGTTCTTTGAGATTGTGCAGTTATTTAAATGACTGCAAAGTAAACAGAAAGTGGTTGATTAGATTCAAATGGCATTTTTACACATTCCTGGAACAATAAGTAATAAAAATAATTTTGGATTGTGGCAAAGACAACAGTTAATATTTGACTAAAGCTTTCTTTTATTCTGAGCTGTATTTTTGAGAGTTAATTTTTTTCTGCTATGCTAGAGTAACACAGACAATGGGAAATATGGCAGGGGAACTCTACAGCTGCTTTGTCAGATTTTAAATTTTAAAAGGTGTTCAGCTTTATTGGCAGCAGTGACCCCCAGCAGGGTGGGTAGTGATTAACCATTCACTTTTAGGATGAGACTTGGGAGTGGATTTTTTGTCACTTCTGGACACTGTTCCTTTCCCAGGCATGATGGAGACAGTACGGAAAATTACCCTGAGTCGGGCCATGAGAACAATGCAGGACCTGTTTCCTCTGGAGTATAACTTCTATCCTCGCTCCTGGATTCTGCCAGAAGAGCTTCCCCTCTTTGTGGCTGAGGTAGATCACTTTTACTCTCAGAAAGTTCAACCTGTTGGATATTGTATCCATGTCATTCTCTAGTCTTCTACCGGGTTATTTAAAATCTCCCTAAGGGGCGGTGGATGGCATCTTTTCCAGTTTGTCTGGGATCAGTCATAGTCTGGATGAACTCCTTTTGTTTGGTATGTTCTGGAATAAGCTTCAAAACTGTTCTGCTTCTCTGCCATCCCAGGAAAGAGGTCTGCAAGTTGAACCTGGTAGAGCCATAAGCTCTTTCCCTGCACGTTCTGCTGGCCTGAGGAGGTTCCAGGGCAGTGTGGGGAGTGTGGTGCTTCAGCAGCTTCACTGGCATGGAGTCTTTGTAGTCCATTTGGCCTGTTGTATCAAAATCCTTCAGAAGAGCATTTTGTACTGTGCCTTGTTAAATGCACACACAATCTTCTGCTGTCAGACTGTTGCTTTGTTTAACTATTCAGAACAGAATTAAATACCATTCTTTTTCAGCTTTTTGGAGGAAAAGAAAAAAGGATGCTGTGTGTTGGTGTTTTGTTCTGTTATTACAAATATTTTTAAAACATTGTGTGTGTTTATTTAACCCTGTCTGACTCACCCAGCGTCTCCCTGCATCCCACAGCGTGCTCCACTTGGAAGAGTGAGGAGAAAAAGGTCTGGGCTTTAACAGACTCCTGTACTCTCTGTTACCTTTTAGATAATTACCATATTCACAATCCAGTTGAATCCATTAACATATTTTTATTATTTTTGGTTTTAATTAATATTTTAAAAAATAGATTTATTGTTTTTATTCTTTTTAACACGCTCCTCCAGTGTGCTGGGTCACTGCTAGGAACAGTAAAAATGAATAAAATCCCAACAGCCCTTCAGCTTTATTGCTGTGCAAACTGTAGGACCGAGTTTAGCGACGATCAGTGCAAACAACTTGGAAGCTGACATGGGGAGGGGTGCAGTGGGGGTGTGCTGGGGTGTTTTTTGGGAGGTGTGAGGCTCTGCTGGCCCGGGCTGAGCGGGAGGGCTCAGCCCCTGCGCTGGCAGCAGGTGGCACTGCGAGTAAACACTGCTCTGCTGCAGCACTCGCTGCGGGGAAAACGAGCCGCGGTTTGTTCCAAGAGGAACAGATGTCCAGCAACACACTCCTAGGAGTTTCCTTTGCATATGTTCTTCCATCTGTGTTGGAGAAAAGCATAGTTCTTGTTATCAAACATTATATTTTATGTTGTAAGAGTTTATGTTCTACTTAACGCAAGTTCGGAGTGTAACCCCTCCAGAACAGGGAAAAATGCAACCCAAAACATTCCAAATCCGCCGTGAGCCGTAAAAGGTTCAGAACACTTTTCACTTGCAGTTTTGTGACTTCTCAGTAGGAGCTCTCCAGTCTTTTCTGTTGCTTGTTTGTTCATATGTGGTGTTGTTTGCTTTGCAACTGAGGGACCCTAATGCTGCCAAAAACGTCAGCTCTCTGAGACTGCACTTCAGCTCGTTCACAGACAAGAGGAGCTCAGCACTGATGGTGTCTGCACGTTAGACATGTCTCTGGAGGAGCTGGAATACACTGGAATATGAATTATCAAAGGTCACAAATCATGTGTCAGTGTGGCTGTAGGTCACACGTGAGAAGATGGTTTGGTGCTGTTTGTAGTGTAGGGCTTTGTTGCAAAGGGCTGGACTGAAAATGAACACCTGTGAGATTTTGCCTGTAACAGAAATGATTATTGAAAGAAGAAGCTCCTTAAGAATTAAATCTTGCTGCCTCCCCTGATGCACTGCAACATCTCAAAATGATTTCTCTCTCAAATATTCTTACTGTGCTTCACTTCAGTAGTCATGATTGTGAACCTTTTCATACATAGGTGTCAATAATGAAATCAGATGTTTTCAGCTTTTCCCACTTTCCCCTATGCCTAGATTCAGGCAGAAAACACTACAGGTAATATTAATCTTCTGTGCTTTGAAAGTTGGTGAGAAAACTACACTCATGAGTTTGTGGTGGATGAGCTTCAGTTTGGAAATACCAACAAAAAGGTAGTTAGTGTCATTTATGTTGAAATGATGATGGGCTTAAAAGTTCATTTTACTAAGTAAATATGTATTTAGCTATTTTAAGTAGTCACCAATTTTTAACCTTCTAAAACATGTTGTACTAACATGTCACTTTAACAAAAGATGAGTTGCAGATCAGCAAATCTCAGCTGCTGCAGCAATTGCTCCTTCTCTAGCAGTTAGCATCTGTTGGAATGTGTGTACTAAGAACTTACTTCTAATAAACCCTAAATTCGAGTTTCTGAAAAGTAACTAGCTTGGGATTCAAACCAGGACCTTGATTGTCCTGATACTTCCTTCTTTATGTTGTCTGTGAGGATGATGAATAGGCCAGTGTGATTAATTTTTAATAAGGATCTAATTTGGACAGTCTAATTTCTAGCGCAGCATATTTCTGGTGGTTTAATCAGGTTTTCAGCTTTTGGACACCTCTTAGGCATAGACATGAATATTCTGGTCTTTGTGCTGTCAAATCTTCCAGCCCATTATGTGCATTTTTCCCAGAACACTGTATTCCTTCAGCCTGTGTTTCCTTATGAAAGGCAAACCCCCAGATTTTCCTCAAACTCTCCTCTGACCGTCGACCGTAAATGGTTAACATGTTTTTTAAAGATAATTTCCTTCTGTCAAGCAAAGGACACAGAAATATCTTATTTCATATGAACTAATTTTCCTACAAGTGAATTTTCTAAGTCTGGACAAGCCTCCTCATAATGAGAATTTGAAAGAATGTAGTTGAGGGGATTGTGGAGAATTTGAAGGCAACTGTTGGGAATTTCCTTGAAGATCAAGAAACCATCTGTTTTCTTCAAGACGGTCAATCTGCTGAAGAACAGACCGGCTCTGGATTACTATTCCCCCTTTCCACACCAGCCTATCTTCATCTGCCATGTGTAGGTTTTGATGGACTTGAAAGCCTGAATAATATCCAGGCTGTCTAGTCCGTCAAAAACGGACTAGAAAAAGAGGGAGAAAACTATATGCTTTCTATTTTAAGAGTAAGTTAAGCATGAGATCTCTGAGACCAGTGGCTGTTCCAGTGCAGTATCTTTGAAAAGCAGGTTGCTGTTGCATCTTTAGCAGTAGTCCCTGGAAAGCATCATCTCCTTTGGAAGGGTGCTGCTGGAGCGGAGCAGGAGTAGCCTGAGGGGTGAGCAGCAGATGTGGGGCTGGGAGGCAGATTGTTCCACCTGGTTTCACTGAGGTTCTGTGTAACTTTCTGCCCTGGTAGACCGTGATTGGCACTTCACACATTCAACTGGAGTCATATCAGGGTATGTTTAGTCATGGAGGGGTCAGATTAATTAGGTCTGTCTCTGTGATGCTGAGTTTAACAATGATGAACCAGAGAACTCCTCTGCTCTGCAGAGTAATGTCACATCAGGGGGAGATTATTCTATAGTGGTAAAAAGACTAGGGCATAAATCCTGCTTTCCTTCTTTGCACATCTAGGCTTGCTGATCTACTTGGACTTATTTATCCATGTGCCATTTAAGTAAGCCTGACCTCCACTGAGGCATTTTATCCCTCAAAGTGACCTATTTTGGAGAAGGATCTTTCCCTGAGTCAGTGTGACACCTGTCTGTGCAAAAAATCCTAGTCTGGATAATGGATCTTGAGTTTCTCCTGCAGCTGGTAGGAAGGCTTTTAGCAGTCTGACTCTCAATGAAAGAAATAACTGGATAGGGTGGAGCCAGAAGTCCTTCAGACCTTGGGAATGTCACTGCTGGCAGAGCTGGGCCTCTCACGGGGGTCGGCGGCTTAATGTCACAGCAGAGAAAATCACAGTGATCTGCCCATGCTCAGCCTTTTCCAGTGGGCTGATTTTTATCTCTCACTCTGCAGTGCCAGGCCCAATGGTGGCAACTGATTGTTTTTTCTTTGTTAGCTTGTGTCCTCAGGCTTCCAAAAGTCAATCTGCAGTTGTTGCTGGCGAGCCACAGGGCAAAACCAGATCTCCGCCTCGGTTCAGCACGTGCCTGGCTGAAGGGAGAGAGTAGCAGCTGCAGGTCTGGTGCCCTAAAACGTGTGACTGCAAGAAAAGAATGATCTGTGCTGTGACATCCCTCCCTCTTGAAAGGAAGAGGTTTTAAGTGCTTTATTCTTCTGAATCCCATGAGTTGCTGATAAACCCGTAACCTGCGTCCTGTGTTTTCTTTAGCTGCTTTCTTTGTTAGGGCTCCCCTTTCTTTCTCAGCTTCACCTCTGCTGATTGAGGCATCTCCATCTCTGCAGTTCTGACTTTTGCTATACAAGTAATAAATAAACTGAAGTTTATTTAGGCAGTGGGAAATACGCCTGTAACATGAAAGATCTGGTACTCAGCAGATGTGTCTGACCTGGTTATATCTGTACATGGCTCAACATTCCCAGTTTTACTAACTCTGGGCATCTGACTGTGAAAAATATTCAGCGTGGGGAAAAGTCTTGTCAGTGCCAAATTTGTACTTTATTTTTGCTTTTCTGGTACTGTTTGCATTCATACCTGAATAAATAAGGCATCTTTCCTTATGTTAATGATTATCTTTGTCAGTTATTGTCCAAAATGCAGCACAAAAGTTTAACTTTGCAGTTTCATATACTACTAAAGTGGATCTCTTGAGATATACCACGTTTCCTTCTGCAAATTGGTACTGAACATTGAAAAGAAGTTCTTGAAATCATCTATACAATGACTTGTTAAATAGAATGACTTTCTACCTGTGCTAGTAATTCCCTACTCATGCTCTTTTGTTTCTCTTTGTGCTTCTCAGCACTGTTTTTTGCGTGGTGTTTACTACTCTGGGGGTGTGATCATGCTGTTTGAATTAATTTTTGTTTACTGCCTTGCACAGTATCAGCCCTTCTCCCCCCCTCAGTCAGTGCCTCTCAGTGCAATGCTTTTCCTTCCAGGTTCGTGTGATGAAGGACAGCGATCCGTCCTGGAAGCCCACTTTTATTGTGAAACCCGATGGAGGCTGCCAGGGGGATGGAATCTACCTCATTAAGGACCCCAGTGACATCAGGCTGACGGGAAGCATCCAGAGCCGGCCAGCTGTGGTCCAGGAATATATTTGCAAGCCACTGCTCGTGGACAAACTGAAGTTTGATATTCGTCTTTATGTCTTGCTGAAATCCTTAGAGCCCTTAGAGATTTATATAGCCAAAGATGGACTTTCTAGGTTTTGTACAGAGCCCTACCAAGAACCCACTTTGAAAAATTTGCACCAGGTTTTTATGCACTTAACCAACTATTCCCTAAATATCCATAGTGAGAATTTCATCCATTCTGACAGTGTAAACACTGGCAGCAAGAGGACTTTTTCAAGCATTCTGTGCAGACTGTCTTCCAGAGGAGCTGATGTCAAAAAGCTCTGGTCAGATATAATTTCACTGGTGATTAAAACAATTATTGCACTGACTCCAGAACTGAAAGTTTACTATCAGTCTGACATCCCATCAGGAAAGCCTGGGCCGACTTGCTTCCAGGTAGGTTGGAATTTCTGCCAGGAGTGCAGTTATTTCTATGCATGGATTAATTCTGTGGATGTTTAATGCCTTTTCCAAAACGTTCCTTTAGTGGTGTTGCTGATCACTGGTTGGGTGTCTGTGTGTGCACACACTGGGCAGCACTGTGGGAGCTCAGAGCTTTTGTTCTCCCCACCCAAATCAAACCTCCTGACCTGTGTTACCACCAGCCCCAAACATACATGGAGAATTTTCAGTGGGTGTAATTTGCCACATTATTCACTCCAGTTTCCATCTTCTGCATGTTAGAGCTGAAGATTTGCAGCTTGCTAAAGCATCTGTGATCGTGGCAGTTTGAAGATCCAGCTGTCAGGATTCCATGTTGGCAGATGCAGGATTTAGGGATGGGGGTGGTGTGAACAGAGCCATTAGTACCCAAGACAGATGGCTTCTGTGATTATTCAGCAGTATATAGTTTCTCAGTTATTTGTCTCCTGCCCCTCAAATGTTTCTTCCTCAGTGTTGCCATATGGATGACCATTGCATTCTCTAGGAGAACTCTGGGAGTAGAACTGGAGTAACATATTGCTTGTTTTGCACAGATTTTAGGGTTTGACATTCTCCTGATGAAAAACTTGAAGCCCATGTTACTAGAAGTAAATGCAAACCCCAGCATGAGAATAGAACATGAGCAAGAGGTAAGACTTCTTAATGTGATGGTGATATTGGAAGGAAATTGCTTAGGTTGGGTTTTCTGGGCTTTTTTTTCCATGTTTGAAAGATGAAAGCTGTCTGCTAATACGAAACCTCCAAGGTTCTCTGTAATTTTCTGCTTTGAAATCATTGCTAATCTTATACACTGGAAATATGACTTATTGGAATAGTGAAAGCTCTCCATCATCTTTGTCATAAATGCATTTATTCATCATCCCCTGCAGTTGTTAATTGTGTTTAGGGGATTGCTAATAATCTTTTTCATGTTTGTATACATGACATAAACAGTAACATTGGCAACAATGTTTTTTTTAATATTTCAGCTTCCTAGAGAAATTTGCCACAATTTGTTGTCACACCATACTGAAAACGTCAGGGTGTTTGTGTATCCTTGAAGGAAGTATTTCGTAATCCATCACTGTGTATTTAAATATAGATGATGTGCATGTTTGAGCCAGTGTGGACTAAATGATCCTCAGTTCTACAGTGAGTAACTGTGTCCCTTTGTGATGTAAAGCTTTCTCCTGGAGTATTTGAGAATGTCCCAAGCCCTGTGGATGAAGAGGTGAAAGTCGCTGTCATCAGAGACACTCTGCGCCTGGTGGACCCCCAGAAAAAGAAGAGGAAAGATGCCCAGTAAGTGTGTCCATTTGCTCTGGGATTTGCATCTGTACTTTGCAGTAAGTATAGAAGTGAAATATTTTTCCCCAGCTGTGTTAGTTTGTCCAGGACCCAGAGTTCCCAGCTTGGCACTGGCAGGAATGGTGGAAGTTCGGGAGGAGCCGAGGCTTTAGCTGAAGGAACTGAAAAGTTCCACGAGCTGATAGGAAATCAGGATTCATCACATCCCCTGGAGGATCTTACTCTTAACTGGTGCAAACAGTTTAGTAATTCAGATTTATTTATTTGCACTTGAGGCCTCTTTTTTTATTCAAAACAGTCACGAGATGTAAGTTTGTTTATTAATTTGCTTGAAAGTCACAAATTACTCTGAATGAATTGCCCCATTGGAGCTGAAAAGTATTAATATTGTATTTAGAAATTGCTTCCTTGATCTGTGATAATAAACATAGTTAAATTCACGATCTAGAAATGAGAGGAGCTGCCTGAAGCAGCTTGCACAGGAATGCCAGTGGTGGGATAAGGCTGAGAGAAACCACATCTTTTTTGATAAACCACCTTATTTTAAGCAGTTTCTTGAAGACATCAAAGGGACATTTTGGATTTTTTTTTGTTTTTTTCCCCAGAATTCTTGCTCACAGGCCTGCCTCTGTACTAGAATATCCATTTTGTGCTTCTCTTGGCACTTTGTGGCACCCTGAAATATGTTATTCATGGTCTATAATGATTTCAGGTGCAAATTCGCCATCCTTTTGTAGACTGAGTTCCACGAACAGGACATGACTGATACCACTTACAAGTTCTGTGTTATTGTAATATCATTGTAAGATCAAACTCTTCCTTCCAAGGCAGTGCCACACGTAGAGGTTGCTGTGGTCAGTGTACAGAACATTTTGCAAAGCAATTTATACTCTGTACTTAACCTCCACCCTTAAGATTACTTCAGTGCATGGAGCTGAAAAAGATCATTTTTTAACCTGTAATTATGTAACTAGTCATGTCTTTTTTTTTTCTGCTGAAGTTATGTCAGGCATTCATTAACTACATATTAGATATGGGGAAAAAGGCAAATGATAATTACAAATAAATTGCTGGAGGACGCCAGTCTGTGTGGAAGGCACATTCAGCTGAGGGTTCTTCCCTGATACATTTTGAGTGCTAAATAATTTATAACAGGATTAGTTGGTGATGAGATAAACCACTGGCTCTTCGCAGCGAGAATTCATCAGTGATGCAGCTTTTTTTTCAGGATAATTTGGTTAACAGAGAATCTTGTTAATGAATATCTCTGTGTCTTCACCATAAATCAACCCTACTTCTTGCTGCAAAGGGCAATACCCTCGTAATTTTTTGTGTGGGTGTGCAGGAACTCGAGTGACAACTGCCCACCCCTTCAGCTGAGATTTACCCCCTCTGCTTCCAGCTGCTTTTTATTGAACTGGGGATGGTGTGTGGAGCTTCTTGAGTAAAATTTGGCCTATTGTTAGAAAAAAACCCTGAAAGAATTCCTGTTCTGACAGCAGCAAAACTGAAGTTTTGGTGCTAATTAAGTAATGGACATTAATCTCAGTAAAGTTTTAGCAATATGTGTAACACGGAGTTTGAACACACAGGGGAAATACTGAGAAGTCTGAGCTGCATCTCAGGTAAATATTCTGCTGTGGAGATGGATTTGATTTCCTTCTAATTATCTCCCAGATTAAAATAAATGAAGCATCTAAATGAAAGTGAGTTTTAGAAGTCATCCTGAAGTACTTCATTATCAGGAAAGATTAATAGCTCAGAATTTTTTATTTAGTTTAATTCTTCCTCATCTTCATGGAGTTCTGATATGTTTTTTCCTCCTTCTTTCCATGTGGTGTATAATATTGAAATGAAAGTTAAGTTGAATGAAGCCAGTTTATCATTCCATACATGCCTATTAATTTTTCCAACACAACTCCAGTCTTTACGTGCACTGATCACTAATAATTATCTTGGCACTGCCAATAATTAATGATTGAAAATCTGCAGTTCCAATCAATGGACTTTAAATATACATGGTGGCTGTTCCACAGTAGAACTGATCTTTTCTTAGTTTTAGGAATTTGTCCTGGCCACTGAAGCGCTCAGGTGTGAGGGTCGTATTTTGTGCCTAGAGCAGTTTTAAACAGAACTTTTAATTCATGCTGAGATTTTTTTTTTTATTTAATAGAGGAAATATCTTCTGTTGTAGAGTTTAGGGAAGATTTTATGTGGTTCAAAAAGTCCACATTCTTTCTGCCCTAGCTTTGGTTCCTAGACTAGTCCTGTTTTCCTTAGGCATCCTTAATGTGGAACTCAAGTTTCACTCTCATTAAGGCAGTTAAACATTTCATAAAACAATAAGGTGCTAACTGTTTGCCTTTGTTGTGTGGCAGTGCTGCTCCCATGGATTTTAAGGCTGGAGTAGACCATGGCAATGGAACAAACACAGTTCTTGGTGTGATTGAAACTTCTCTAAAGCTGATGTAGTATTAAACTTGCTCTGGGTTCCCTCCTGGCAGCAGAGGTGCTGTTCACAGCCTGCTGAAGGTGGGAGAAGGCTTCAGCTACAGGAAACATGCACAATTAAATGAATGGTCTAATGACACCGAACAACATGTAAAGTAAATCAACGTTACTTATGTAAACAGCAGTTTAATTAGGATAATCACTGATGCAAATCATTGTGTATGTTGTGCCTCCAACAGAAAATCCATTTCAAAAGGCTTCACAAACTTCTATTTTTCTGTGCCTAATTTGAAATCTTTATGGTGGTAAAAGGTTTTAGTTTCAGTGTTTGTTTAATTATTAGCAATTTATTGTTCTTCAAATTGCATTAGATCTGAGGAGCCAAAAGGAGTCTCAGTCTCGGTTTGAGTGCTGTGTGTTCTCCACGGCATGTCAGATGTTTGACTGGTGGTATAATGGCAAACTGGGAGGATCACTTGGAGCAGGACCGCTCTGATTGTTTTAGGAAGATCGTTTATATCATCTTATCAATGCTAATGACCTGCTTTCCTGTCAAAAATATTTATGCCCTAGTTTATTAATGCTAATTAATCCAGCAATAATAAGGACTTCTTTGTATTTTGGGTGCTGTTGTTTACTCTGTGTCCTAGTATGATCTCTTGCATTTACATGCCTGGTTTCTTACATATTTCAAGACAGAAAATAAGCATTTTATTCTTTTGATAAAGAAATCACAGCCTTGTGGCACGCATGCCATTAGAAATATGAGTTGCTCATGGAATAAATCTGCTTTTTTTTTGCTGGAGAGGATGAAGGTGCAGCTCCCTAAGTAGTATAATGACTTTTATTCAGCTCTGAAATGGTCATTGACAGGAGAAAGAGTTGAAACACTTTGGAAATGAAATGTAATCTGATCTATGGCTGTTACAAAAACAATCAATTCATTGTGCCCTCCAAACTGAGTGCTTTTGGTTTATTACCTCTGATGCCCTTGCTGTTTCACTGCTAGTTTATCTTTCCTTGGGTGTTCCTCTCTGCCCCTGCAGTGCCTTTTCTATTTGAAATCAGCCTTGAAATTTATTTGTGAGGTTCTGATTTTTTTTTTATTATTATTTCTTTTTAAATATGTCAGGTACAATTCTCTTCTCTGGACTCTGTGGCTCTAGCAAATGTCAAACATGATTAACTAATTTCCTGAGCAGGAGGAACACCAATGTGGTCGCTCTCAGATTTTTGCAAGATCAGCATCCAAACACTGGCTAATGTCACTCTGTTCTGAGAGCATCCTCTAAATATTAATGGCTGTCAGACTGACTTTTTGTTTTATTCTTTTACTGTTATGTAGTTAGGGAGAAATTCAGTCAAGGTTTTGTAGAACTTACTACACAAAAGATCTTCCTCCTGCACAAGAAAGAAGATGGTTCATTTTTTCCACCGTGTGGATTACACAACTTGCTCACTTTAAATGATTTCTTTCTCTGGTAGAGGACAAAATTAATAGTTTCTGGGAGGAGAATGTCATCTGTATTTAATGAAAACATGAATTAATTTCTGAACATTCTACCGAACAGGCTTTCTGACTTAAATGTGACTTATTTTACAGTGGCAGCTTCTTTAGGAGGTGTCACCTGCTGTGCTGGTGACCGATGGCTCTGACCTTGTCACTTAACTGCAAGAGGAATGTGGCTCTTTACTTAAACAGGCCTTGCTGTAAAGGATCTCTGTTGTATGTTCTAAAGACATTTTCCAAAGCCTAGTGCTATTCTTAATTTCTTGATGTCGAGGATCAGTTTTGTACTTCCCTAAGGAAAAAAAAAGAAAAAAAGTCAGGAAATCACCTGTTCATCTGTATCCCATTTATTTCCCTGATATTTTTATTCAGTTTCATAACCTCCCCTGATGTTTGTGTCATGTTTAATGGAAATATGAAAATAACACTGTGCAGAGCTGTCTCGAGAGTGTGATTATCCTAGATTTTTTTGATGGTGAAGTCATTCTTGCCATTTATTACTGTGTTTATCTCACTATCCCTATTCTAAGGTTATGATTGTGTGGCAGGGGTGGTTTAAGAGGGTCAGGAACTCGACGCACAGGCGTATGGAGAGGCTGGGTGGGAGGGTGCTGGTGCTGCAGCTATCACTGATCAGAAAATAATGACTGTTCTTCAGGCTTGCTGTAACATATCTCAGTTTCCACTGCTGTGAGCAACTGGATTATGTTCCTCAGGGATTCATTACTCAGGGCTGTCGGTGCCCTTTGCATTATGTGGAGCGAGTTCGGTGCTTATCAAAAGAAGCACGTAACAAACCCGGCTGTGGCAGCATCAGTGGCTTGGTTTCCATTTGCTAATTGACTTTATGAGCTGGCTGCTGGAGCTTGAGGTTCCTGTATCTCTTTGCTATCCCTTGGAAGTCTGCTCAGGTTTGCAGCTATTCAAATGCCTGTGGAGCACCACCTCTTCATCCCAAGCCTTCTTTCTGCCCGGGAGTGTATAAACTCATACGTGTGGCTTTCTGGAGATTGATCTTTCTCCTTTGCTTCATTTTGGAGGCTGACACAATTTTTTTCTCCATCAGTCAAAATGACCCAGCATTCATATTGAGGCTCTTTCTGGCAAAGCCCTTTGCAAGCACATTGAATTAGCCCCTTTCTCTTTCCTAGAGGGCTTTCTGCTTTATTCCTTCATCAGGCGACCTGCCAGCTCCACTATCAATTCTTGTCTGTTCCATTAGCCCAGGCGGCTTTTGATGGGTTAGACATGTGAGGGAGACTTTAAAATGTGATGTTTGTCAATGTTCCTTCAGTTCACATTACCGAGATGTTAACTTTGTTTTTCTGTACTTGGAGAGTATTTATTTCTAGTGCTATTTCTCATCCTGGCCTCAGTTCAGTTCGGTTTTACGAAGCAGATGATGTGGTGTCTTGATCCTTGCTCTCTGTTCTTGCTTTTCTGGTTATTTATCTGCTGCATCCATAAGAACATTTAGCTTTTCTCCTATTGATTAGGACAGGCCCAATTGGAAATTCTCAAACTACAGTGTTCCTCCATGAAGGGAAGGATCTGACAGTGCTTGCCTGACAGAACAGTTCTACACTGGTTTTAAGAGCCACTTAAAGTGCCACAAGTGTTGTACTACAACAACAGAAAAGACAATACTGAGTGCAGAACAGAGGCAAATAATTGGAATGTGCTGTGGCAGCAGTCCTAACACATAAAAGATGATAAATAAAATCTGATGATGGAAGGGTCAGATATTTTAATTTATAAGTGACTCTAATCTGAAATATAATCTGAAATGTTTTAAATGACTAGAACTTAGTAATAATAATATTTCTTAAAAAAGGTCAGGACCATATCCCTAGCATAGATCCAGCAGGAGTCAGTAATTCACTTCAGTGTTTTTCCCTATCAAACCATTACAGGAAAAGTTGATTTTGTGAAAATAACTCTGAACTAGGACACACAAGATGCAATTTCTGTTCCTGATTCAGCAGTTTACTCAGTGACCTTTAGACAAAACATTTTCCTTCTGCTCCCATATTCCTGCTGTGAAATGAGGATGAGCCTTGTCTCTCCCATGTATTGCCATCCTTCTACATTCCCAGTCTTCAGGATATGGCCTGTTGTTATGCTTTATGGTATATGAGGGCAATTTATGTATTGTTATATAAAAATATTATAGAAAAGCTTCTGTTTTCTTCTCTGGAAGGCTCTAGGTCTGATTTCTGCACTCTTGAGGAAATATCCCCAATGGTTACTGAGGTTTTATCCCATACAGAGTGCTTGGAGTCACTGTGTTTTCTGCACAATATCCTGATTTGGTGCATGATGGGCTATTTGAATATTCAGGGTTTAAAAAGGGTTTTTCTCAATGTCAGTGTTTGATAGTGTTGTTTTCATCTTCTCATTTTTACAGTGCTTTGCTAATAAACTGGAGAACTTACGGAACATCACTGGAATGCACACAAACACAGCATTAAATAACTTGGCAACAGATTAATTTACATTTTTTCCTATTTTAGCCTTCACCGTTGCAAAAAGTGCTGTTATTCATAGTCCAGTTTTGCAGGCAGGCCTGTGTTTGCTCACATATTGTATTCCAAGCACTCACATCTTGACTGGACAGGCTGTATAAAGAGTGAGTTCAGTGAATTCTGAATCTCTTGCAATGACCCCATATTGAGGGACAGCTGGAAGTGCTTACAAAGCACCGAGCAAGTGAGCTGATGACAGGCCCAGTTCATTTAGAAATTTTAATGGACAAGAATTGATATGGGTTGCAGGATTTGAAAAGGTTTCATTTTCAGCAGTGTGGAATTAATTGGCCCAAACCTGTCGTGTGCTGTAGCAGTAATTGGTGTGCTCAGTGCCCCCGGCTCTGGGGTGAGCCCAGCTCTGGGTCTGTGTTATCAGACTGGGAATGGAGACTAGTTTGTCCAATTAGACTTGAATCACAATGTTTTGAGATGCAGCTAATCTAATTACTTCTTTATTGACATCTCTTTTCTTTCCTTTTGCTCTTTAAAATCTCTCGTGAGCGGTAGAGGAAGCATTGGAGATAAATTGAGGAATGTGATCTGTCACAAATATCTCCATAAAATCTGAACTTTCCAAACATTTGAATGTACCAAAACATGCTGGAGCAATTACATCTCTTAGACATTCACACCATATTACATTTTAAGTTGATCATTAAGAAGCTTTTTTTCCCCCTATTACAATGATTCTTAAATAAAAAGAAAACCTTTGTGATAAAATACAGAGAAAAGGAAAAATGTGTCATTTTCCTCTAGTCTTTTTAGTGCAGCCACAAGAGTTGCTGAAATCTTTGAGGTTTGCCCAAAAAGGAGGAGGTCAGGAATAAAGTGGGGTGGCAGCTTAGTGAATGGCATCAGAGTGAATGTGGAGGCAGTGGGTCTAAATGCATCTTTATATTCAATTGTTTGATTAGAGATTATAAGTGAGTCTTGGTGGTAACAGAACGTGGCTTGAGGCAGATTTGGGTGTAGTTTGTGTCCCTCAGCACTGTCCCAGCAGCACCAAGGGGGGCAGGAGGAGCCCTCTGACTTCCCTGAGCCGGGAGCAGCAGCCTGAACTGCCTCCTTCCCGAACTGCCAGCATGGATCCTGGAGCTCCTTCGGTGTCTGCTCCTGCTCTGGCTGCATTCTGACAAAGGAACCTGCTTTTGTGCTGCTTTGTTTTGTTTTTTAAACCATAAAGTCAGCAGTACTTCAGAGCCAGCCCGGGAGCTGTGTTGCATACAGATGTGTGCTGTATCCAGGCGTTGCTGCTGGGAAGCCTCAGCTGAAACCACTGAGAACGCAGATTAAATCTGCTCAGAGATTTGCTCAAGTTGCATTGGATAGGATATAAAACAATAGCAGTTTTGACCTTACTCATCAAGTAATTAGGTGCTTATTGAAGTGTTTGGTGGAGTCAGCTATCTGCACCTTTGAGAGGGTGAAACTACTGTGGTGGTTATGGCCATTCACCTTCTCCCATAACCTCTGCTTGCAAAAATAACATTGTAGAGAAGTCCTTGATGTTCTCAGATGTTACTTCCACCATTCAGGGGTTCCTGTGTGTAGCCTTCAAGGCTGACATCTCCTCAGGTTGTTTTGCCCTCAGTGACCAAACATCTACCAGCTCTGCAAGTGCAATACATTTTATCATGGAATGGTCTGGATTGGAAGGGACCTTAAATGTCATCTCGTTCCATCCCCCTATAATTTCCTCTTTGTTTATCAATACAAGAAAGCTGTTGTGGTTTGAAGTTAAACCCACTTTTTTTCTCTCTCCTAAAGTCTGGGGCAGAGGCAACATCTGCCTGTGCCTTCCCTGTCCAAAGGGGTTCACTGAATTTCCATGGTCATACAGGGAGGTGATTAATAGTTAGGCTGGAGTGCAGACTGTTTTTTTCCTGACACTTTAATATGTTAATTGTTTGAGCTGAGTTCCTTCTATCAGCAGAATCATCTTCACCTCTATGTACCCTGTAGCTTGCTAACACAATCTGGTTTTTGGGTGGTGTTTTACTGCAGGAGTAGTGATTCAGCTGCACTCTTCACTACAGAGCTTTTCTCTGCCTTTTTGTATGCACAGTTTCCATTATTAACCTGCAGTTAAATGCTTCTTGAATGAAATTTGATTTTCAGGTATTACCTTAATTGCCTTGTCTAAAATGAAGGATATATATTTATTTAATTTGGCATTTTCCCCCTTTACCTTCTCAAGTGTGGTTGTGCTGTGCAGAAGCAACTCTGCCTTTAAATTAATTTTTCCAGTTGGTGTAAAGTGTAAACTCCAGTAGCTTCTAATTTTCTGTGATCTCTCCCATACTAAATTGTTTCCCACCAGATAGTTTTCACAGTATAAGAGTCCATACTATAAAGAGAAAATGTAGTGTTTATTTATATCTGTATATACAGCATGGCTACCTGTATATAGCATAAAAATGTCTTATTTTTTACCTGTCTCCTTGCCTTCCTTACAATCTCTGTTATACGTAACTAAAACTGTGGCCAGCTGTGACAGTTTTGCATAAAATCCGTGGGAGGAGCCTGGAATAGCTTGTCTTGGTTTCCAGTTCCAGGTCCCAGTTCCTGGGGTGACTCCTGATCACAAGTGTGTCCTTTGTGTTCTCCCAGGGGTGGCACAACCCACGAACAAATTGGTTCAGAACGAGCAGATTTTGTGCAGGCTGGAAGATGTTAGAACCAACCCCTCAGCCAAGGGCAGACTGAGGTGTGTCACCTCACTAATAAAAGACCCAAATCCCTGCTTGGAGTGTGGCTCCTGGGCCACGTCCCAGTGTTTAACAGATAACAGTGAAATGGAATAAATGAATGCTCATGCATGGATTATATCCCCGAATACCAGTGGAAAGTTCTGATGTGCAGATGCCTGCTCAGAATTAGAATTTAAAATAACATGGATGTACATGACAGCTGGAAATACCAATTTTTTTTTTCCTTCAACATGAATACTGTGATTTCTTGGAACAAAATTGAAAATTATATCTTTCCCTGGCAAGCTGTTTACTGCTTTTCAATACTTTTTTTCCCTCCTGTTGTAATTATAGGGTAAATGCAAGCATTTGTTTTTGCTAACATTTTCTCTTAACTAGGCATGGAATGAAAAATTAACGAAAAATGGGGTTTATTTCACTGATTTTTGCAGGAGCTTTATTATTCTCATTAGCTGCAGGCCATCAGAAAGTTAGTGCTCTCAGGTACTGCACATAATGAGTATGAATATTCAGTCATAAACACATTTGAGAGCTGTTTGCTTATTCCCTTGTTTATACTCAAATAATGGTGAGGGAGTGCAAAGCAGGTTTTTAAGGGACAGCAGAATTAAGTGCTTGGGATTTTGGCTTGGCTTAAGCAGAGGCATTGAGCAGAAAAATAACATTTTCCCTCTTACAGATATCCTTCAGGTGTCAGTTCTGCAGGATCCTGGTTTTATTACATCAATCACAAGCAGCTTAAGGCTTCCAAAAACATAGTCACAGACAGATGTTGAGCCTGTCTGGGGATTAGAAATATCCTCTTCCATTAAGTATAAATTAACTTAATCACCAGGTATGAAAGATAAGCAGCATAAACATCATTCCCTGAAGCTTTCATTAAAATTAAAATTCTATTTAAAACTAGGCTCGTACTTTCTATGACTTGATCCCCCTTCAAAGAGATTATATCTGCTGTAAATTTTTACAGTGACAGAGTGACAGAAATTAATGTATTGGGGGCAGTGCTGTTCTCTATAATTTAACTTCTGCTGCTAGTCATCTTTTAGCAAGAGAGATGATTGGCTTATTTTTAAGTAATAATTGGTCTCTAGTCTCTGAAAAACTGAGAAAGCAATAAAACTGCCTAGCACCCAGTTGCCACAGAATGAAAGCATAAAGCCACATGACTTAATAGCAGTGTAATCATCAGTAGTGTTATTTTGTGTATGAGAGTTCACCTGCTTTAATAGGCGGATTAAGGCTGATAAAATGCAATTGCACTGCTGCTTTCTGCTCCGTTGGATGACAGGATAAAGCTCCCTTTCTGTCCCAGCATAAGCACAAGTGCTTTCTAAGAATAATTTCCACATGGGAAGAAATATCCTGGGGTTTTAGTTCTTTTTCTGTTCTGCAGTAAGACACATGGTGGTCTAATTTCAGTGTACTCCCAGGCTTTAAAACTGGTTTGCCTTTGCACTATCCTGTATTATTATTTTACAGAAACATTTTTCTAAAGTAACAAAAGAAACTCTGGAGAAATAATGAGGCACATAAGTGCCTTGAAAGGAAATAGTGAACACAAATAAATCTACTAGGAATAATAACAGCTCCCTCCACAAAAAATAAAGTATCGGGGACTGTATTTAATGATCTTTGTTCTGTAATAATTTTTTGCTGCAGTGGAATAAAGTCTTTGGGTGTAGGATTTGGGTTGCTTATCCATTATTTCATTACAGTAATGCCATATTTTCTGCAGCACTCACAGCTGACAGGTAATAATGTAAGCATCCACTGCTTCTCTTACATTAAAAGTAATAAATTTGTAGCTAATACAGACAGATATCACCATTATTCTTAATGTTGGAAGTAAAGTAATCGCAGTTAATAATTAGGAAATAGCTGTTTTTTTCAGCACCTGAGACTCCTCAGATGCTTTTCTGCTTTAATGATTTAAAGAAATCTCTCAAACCAGAGCTCTAGTCTTCTCTGCATTTGAAATGAAAATGTCAGTGACGTTCTCATCCATGGCTTTGTGTCCTGGGTGTGGAGCAGATCAGGATCCACGCCAAGTCCCTGCATCTTGGAAACACTCATTAACACCGTGTGAAGGCTGCAAACTTCCAGTCGTCTGTTTTCTGCCAAAAGCCATTTAATCTTTAATGAGAAGTGTTCATTTTTATAATAAATCCATCAATCTAGGGAGGCAGAGAACCATCCTTCTCCAAAAGGGAACGGGTGGCTGTGGCGAGGACGTGACACTCGTGGGGCAGCAATCCTGGAAGGGGCGGATGCTGCGGGTGAGAGCTCTGACAGGCTGCAGGGCTTTAACTTCTCCAAGGGGCTGATAAACTGTTTTAGTCTTGTAAAAAAATGGCAGAGCTGTGGAATACATTTTTAATTTATCCATGGATTCACCTGAAGTGCATTTGCCAGCTCTCCCTTCCACAGTGAGCACCGTTTCAGACCTGGAAGCTGTGAGTGAAGTTAGACGTGGCCATGCTCACAATAACATCAAAATCCAAGGGAAGTGATTTACCCAATTTATTTCTCTGACTGAGATACGGGTTCTTTTCTCTCAGAGAGAGATTGAAATTCTGCTTTCAGCACTTTGTGCTTCCCAGAGACAGAACAGCTGCCGTGTTTTCAAAATGTATTTGGTATGATCAGAAGTTCGTTGTCTGCCAACAACATGGTGATTATCAATCCTTATGTTTAATCTGATGGATTCTGCTCTTTGAAATATGGACTCTTCACTGGGGTTGCTTTGCCTGCCTTAAAGCATTCTCCAAGTGTTGAATAACTCTATGTAAGAGCAATAATTTTTCTAACATAATGTCAACAATCTCCTACTCTGTGGGTTTAACGTTGTTTTAATACTTTTATCTTTGTGCAACTATATTATTATTTTGAAAGGAGGAAATACTTGTGCTATTGATGTTTTTTACTTTGCCAGAGGGAGAAGAGGGGATGAATATTCAGTTTCTTCAAATGACACTCACCAGTGGCCAGGAGAAAACAAAAGCTGATTACTCCCACAACATGCAGGCAAACCATGAAACTGCTTGCTGTAACATCCTGGGAGTGCTGGAAGTCTGTGTTAATAAAAGTAATGGGATTAGTTCATAAAAGCAGATTCATGAATGGTTGATAATGCAGAGACTGTGCTCAGGCTTTGCCTTAGTTTCCTAAATGATTTATTTCTGTGAATGAGAACACAAACATTTCGTCACTGCACGCTCCAGGTACTAACACAGATCTGTTCCTTGGGAGGTCCATATTCTGTGGTGATAAATGGGTGGATAGATAGATTTGTCATGCAAAATATTCTTTGCTTTTAACTATGTTAACATAGTTCTTGCTTGGAGAATAGAGGCTCAGCTGAGGGAATAATTATAGCTTCAGAATCCAGAACATAATATTTTCTTTTATTAGGTGAGCAGTTGTAAGCTGATACTGAAATTGCTTAATTTATACTTCTAGCAATGCCCTAAATGTAAAATATAGCAAGTGATCATTCTTAGAAATATTAATATTGTGATTCTTACCCCAATTTACTGAGAATTTGAGAGTGAAATTTTATGTGCAAGTGTACAGAATGCTGCGAATTTTGAAGCCTTTAATTAGTAGTTGCAAATTTGTTTGTCCCTTAGCAACATTGTATTTGCATAAAGATTAAGGCTGGTCAGAATGAAAAGGATAAAACATAGATGGCGGAAGCATTAATAAATTAGTAATCATGTATAAAAGATAGTCTTAGATGTCGTTTCCACAAGCTTTATTAAAATTTAAATTTTTTTTTTTTAAAGCTGCAGTTAATATTTTCTCCACAGTTGATCATTTCTAAAGAAAAGATCTGTCATAAGCTGCAGAATTAGAGAAATTAATGTATCGAGGTCAGACATTAGTATGTAAATTAAGCTTTGCTTTTTTCTGGGTGGCAACAGAAGCATTACCTTGTGTTTGACCTTTCATTCATTTGCCTGACTCAGCTGTGTCAGTCAAAACAATTAATTCTAAGGAGCAGCTCTAAAGTGTGGGGCTCAGCTTCCTTCTCCTCCCCCTGCCTGCTGGGAATTCCGTGAGAGAGGAGCTAATGGAGGGGAAGCTGGGCAGGATTCTCTCTCTGGAGATGGGGAGTGTCCCAGGGCAGGCTGGACGGGGCTGGAGCAACCTGGGAGAGTGAGAGGTGTCCCTGCCCTTGGGGAGTTCTGTCATCCCCCTCACCCTTATGGCGTGGTGGTGGCAGATGGCAGTGAAACGCAGGAGAAAACATAATGGTGCATTGCAAGGAGTGTGATTTGTCTGAGGGCTGGGGCAAAAAACCTGCTGTGCGCCGATTCCTTGCAAAGACACGCAGATCCCAGGAAAATTCTGTATTTGTGGACACTGTGCCTGGCTGTACCTATACAGGCAGTTTGTCTTCATTAGTTGTGTTGAGACCACGTCGAGGTGGGGGCACACCAGTGGAATAATACAGAAAATAAACTTTCATTGAGGTAGTGCCTGTAGCAGCAGTGGAGAATTGCACCTGGATATAATCAGTGTAAGTCAGTAAAGGTGAGCGTGCAGAATAGGCAAGTCTGTGTATAATTCATAATGTGGACAAGCTCCTCTGCAGCTTTTGCTTTGAAAAGTCTGAGTTTTAATAAAAGTGCAAAGTACACCTTTCACTTGAGTTCAAATTACGTGGTCATATTAATTAAGCTCTAACACATTAGAAAAGGAAACGTAAGGAAATCTTGGGGGAGGAAGCTAAAGAATGAAAACAAATCATTAAACTTTATAAAAGCAGTAACCCACAAAAGCAAATTAAGAAGTATATTCCTTTTTTTTTTTTTTTTTTTTACTGAATGAAAGCACAAGATTTGGCAATAAAGACTAAATTAAGTTTTCTTGTTCTGATTTAAATATTTTACAGACTTTCCCAATGTATAAGTGGAAAGGAGTGAGACTTGCAGTAGCATACAAAAAAGCTACCAATACTTTTCTGATAAGAAATACAGATTTAAGAGGTGTTTCAGGTGCAGGTTTGTGAAGAAAGCACAGGTTTGCAGATGAGGAGCTGTTGTTCCACAAGTCCTGTTTCAATGAGCTCCCACCTCGCTCCACGGCCAGGCAGCTCTGGGGCCAGAATTCATTCTTGTGAAGCTGATCCCTTTAACAGTCTCTTTAGTGTTTTCTATACAAAATGAAATTTCCTCAGCTCTGTGCCTTTTAAAGTAAAGCTTTATATTTTTTAACTAAATACATTAACGATGAGTGAATAATGTACAATCCCAAACGCCGTTGAATTTAGAATGAGAAAGGTTTTGGGGCTTCCAGGTGGCATCAAAACAAGAGTTATGTTCCAAACAGCACGACCTTCTCTCCTACTGAGCATGAGGTTTCACACTTGGTCAAGGTCTGGTTCAACTGGCTGAAGATTTGAATTTTTAGCTCCATGAACAGACCTTTTAAGATTAAAAATAGAAGCCTGTATGCTTGTTGTGTCTTGGCTGTACATCCTCTCACTCTTTTGGCAGGTGTTTGATGGCAGTGAAACCACCACCCGATCTTACATGAGAAAGAACAAAACTAATAACTTGTTACTTCAGGCTTTACACAGCTAATGACAAAAATAACATTATTTTTCTGCTTTGCTGTCTGCAGCAAAGAGGGACACCAAGCACTACCCAAGTTTGCTGTTTGTTTTTAAAGACTTTTTATAGACATTTATAGACGTTCAGCATCAGTGACTGCGCTCTGTGACCCGCAGCGTGACCGTCCCACCCGCGCAGCGGAGACTGGGTGGCACGAGCACCACGGGTGGGCTGCTCTGGGGGCAGGTGGGGTGGAAGGGGCTGAGCTCTCCCAGCCAAGCCCTCTGTGCTCCTGTGCCGCAGGTGTCCGCGCCTGGAGCACGTGCCGGGATCGAGCGAGTCGCTGCTGGACGCGGTGCCGGCCGAGCGGCCCGAGCCGGACGCCCCGCGGAGCCCCGAGGCCGGGCTGCCCTCCCTGTGCCTCAAGCAGGTGTTCCCCAAGTACGCCAAGCAGTTCAGCTACCTGCGGCTCGTGGACAGGGTGGCCGCGCTCTTCATCCGCTTCCTGGGCGTCAAAGGCACGACCAAGCTGGGCCCGACGGGTTTCCGGACCTTCATCAGGTTGGTTGGGTGAGAGCTGACCCGGGTGCACTTGTGGGTCCTGCAGTGCCTCCTAACGCTGCCTGTTTTGGTGTAAAATAGATACGTTTCTGTCACTGCAAGCGCCTGAAATGCCCGACCCGCGGATCCGCGTCTGGTGGGGAGCGGGGCCTTTGTTTGACAGCAGATCAGTGATCCTTTGGCAGATACAATTTGCAGCCTTCGTCAACATGTCACGTCCCCAGCAAATCGTAGAAATGCCGCTGTGAGAAAGTGACAACCGAAATTGGGTCACTTGATGTGACTGTGGCGGCTGTGGGGGCGCAGCCGTGCGCCCCAGCCCACGGGAAGGATTCCCAAATGCCAGTTCCTGATGCACTGTGCACGAAGGATTTGCATTGTGAAATTGCACCATGCAATGACAAGGAACTCAATTTATTTTTTTTCGCGTGCTTTTTACTTGGGAGGGTTTTTTGGTTGTTTTTTATGGGTATATCTCTTTGAGTCATGGTCCAAATATCTCATTTTCTGTCTTTGATTGACTATGACAAAAGAAATGAGCAGCAGCAGCAGATGTACTCTTAAAACACAGATCCTGTTTCTATGCAGATGCATTTAGCATTCAGGAGTGAATATAAACAATTTGGTTTATACAAATTACGATATATAGAAAATGACTGAAGGCATCTGCTCTATCCATAGACCAGCGCAGGATTGCATCCAGTTCTGTATTTTCTGTTGTTTAATCCAGCCTTATTTTGGCACTTGTCAGGAACACAGAATAAATGCCAACATTTCCTTTTAAGAATATTCAAATTGATTGTATTATCTGAATGAAATGGTATTTGCAGTTTCTTAATGCATGTTAAATTCAACCTTTTATTATTGGCGGATATTTTGTTTATTTCCTCCCAGAGGATCTATACCAGCTATATGGCCCTTTTCTGAAGTGCTGTCATTGCTGCTCATTTCAGAAGGAAGGTCACATTTCTGTGAGGAGCTGTATCACTTTCCAGGAATAAAATGGTCCACAAGCAGGATTCTGTGTGTGGGCACAAGTGTGTGGGCAAGCGCTTGCACAGGCTGTCCACCCAAATTCTGGCTAATCAAAATCTATCCTCCTTCAATATTTTCTTAATTCTAAAAAATAACTAAAAGGGAAACACTGAATGTGATTCTGGTCTTTGCTTGGGTGCTGAGAGGGTTTTTTTGGGACTGCCTAGGCCAGACCTTGCTCCCTGTTTTAAGGAGCTCTGCTGAGGTTTGTGGGGCGAGAGTCTTTTCAGTTATCGAGGGTTGGGATGGGTTTTTTTTTTGTTTGTTTTGTTTTTCTTTTCAGGCTAGAAATTTTGGCCAGCTCTTTGGCATGTGCATTAGTGGCAGCCAGGCTGCCAGACACCTGGAAATCCTGGACACACATCCAATTCCCATATTCTGATGAGCACCGCACTGCGGACCCGGACACACGAGTGTCGGACCTGCACAGCCCCAGCAGCACATCCAGGATCTGCTGCTGCTCTCCAGGCAGTGTTCAGAACCACGAGGGTAAATCCCTTCGGTGTTCAGGCATGGAGAAGCAATGCTGTGCCTGAAAGTTTTCCTCCAGCCCTTTTCAAACAGGATCAGTCAGACAAATAAAGGAGTATTTGGCTGTGCAAACTCTGCCTCGTGCAGATTTGTGGGGAGGTTCACAATGGACCAATTAATTCCATTCTGTTACAGCCTCAGAGTACTGGCAGTAGCCTGGGAGGAAGCTCTGTGTAACGGTCAGGTCATATTTTTAATTGAAATATTCCGAGTTTGGGCACTTAATGAGCGCTGGTCTGTTTGATATCTGCTCTGTGTGTGTTATTAGACTGAGCAGGTTACAGTGGGTCTGCAAAAGTGGCCTCCAAGTTGCCCTTGCAGAATTTTTCCTTACTTGTGAGTTTGGATGTAATCAGAGTCTCTTCTTTATTTTGTCTGTTTTGAACAGAAACTGCAAACTGAGTAACAGCAATTTTTCAATGGCTGCTGTGGATATCCTGTACATTGATATCACCAGGAGGTGGAACAGCATGGGAATTGACCACAAAGAACCAGGGAACACAGGTTCGTATTCCAAAACCAGGGATCCTGGATTTTGGGGTTATTTTTTACTAATTTTGGTAACTCAGGCACACTTCAGACATTCCATAGAAATGGGAACAAGGCACCTGAGGCATGAGCAGCCAGTTCTTATGGTTGGTTCTGTGGCAGTTACCCTTCAGGGCAGTACTGCTTTAGGAAGGTTAGGGCCACCTCAGTTTCACAGGTATGTAAAATATGAGTATTTGCATTTAGCAGTTCAGGGTGGGTATGTCTTGTCTGTGGTGAGCTGATAAAATTTCACTAGTAAAAATAGTAGACATGGAACTGAATCTTCAGGCTTTCAGAAATTAAGAGATTTATTGGCAGGCTCAATGAACCAGGTGATTTTTAGGTGTTAAAACACAAAGTACCCACCTGCTGCTGCTGGCTTTGTGTTTGGCCCACCCCCAGCTCTAACCATGACAGGCACAATTCTGTTGTTCCAAAACAGCAGCTTCTAACTTTTTTTGTGATGTGCTTCACGTGAGTGTCACTTCTGGGGGAGAAAGTGTGTGGTGCTACCAGGGGTGGTTTCCCTGCCTGCAGCTCACCATGACTGATAAAATAATTTACTGAGCTGGCAGCTGCTGCTTTCAGATAACTCAACAATTCCTTTGCAAGCTGTTTTACAGCCAAGATTGTAAACGGCCCCAGCTGCAGCCTTGGTTGAGAGAAATTATACTTCAGAATGTAATTGTCATATTTTGAAAAGGTCCCTTTCCTGCAGCATCACTAAGCCAACACTAAGTTAAAAACCCCAAACCTTTCAATATCTCGTCCTAAAATAATCTTCTTAAGTGTCTGTTCAAACTGGGAGAGCCAGTTAAAGCACAAAGCAGCTCTAACTGTGCCTTGTGGCTGCCATTCTGCACAGCCAATTGGGGTCTGGCTTCTTAATTAAGATTTCGAGTGGGTATTACTTCAAGGTTTTAAATACAATAATTAGTGTTAATGCACAGCCTCTCTTCCCCTTGGCTGTGGCAATGTGTTATTAGTGAGAAGTGATCGAACAACACCTGAAGAGTCTGTACTGCAGTATGTGGCTTCTGCAGGGGACTTTTGTTGGTGCAGGGGCAGAGTTTTATTGTAACAGAGGCATTTTTTGGCACTGCACACTTCAGCTGTTTGTTTTTCACTCAGTTGAAACAAGCCCACTGTTGTGGAATTACTGGGTTTGGCTGAACAAATGGCCTCTTCACCTTCAAGAGGGTTTGTACCTGTGCAGAGAGGAGGTCATACTTCAGATGAACTCACATCCCTGGGAGGTGATACTTGGTAATGGGGTTTCCTTACAGAGCTGCAGACTGAAATCACACAGCAGTGTGAACTTCTGGGTTAGGGCTGTCTCTGGAAACATGGGGTTGAAAAGGCTCAATTCAGTTGCCAACACAGATCTCTCCAGCTGGATTGTTCTCCTCGATGCTCAGCATGTTCCTGTGTGTCTGATTTGGTTTCAGTGTTTGAGGCAGCAGAAATCAAGGCTGATACCACAGCAATGTAACGGTGCAATGTCTTAAGATGGGTTGTTGCTGTACCAGTTTGGATTCCAGGCTGAGGAAGCTGCCTCAGTGACAGGGAATGTCACTGTCCATAGCCCAGGCTGGGCTTACCCTGCCCTGACACACTGGGTGAGCTCGTGTGTGTGACACACAAACACAGCCTTGGCAGGCAGGCAATTGCTTTGCTTTCTGAGCATTCTAGAGGGCTGCCATTTAAATGAAAAGGTGTTATCTGGCTTGTAGTGTCCACACCCAGCACGTACACATTTGGTCTTGCTGCCACAGGGAGCGAGAGGTGGTATCATGCCTGAGGAATGCCGGGGGACACTGCGCTCTGAATCCCCTGTAAACACCTTTTCCTTGCAGGAATGTGTCTGCAGGCCTTTGTGGAGGCTTTCTTCTGCCTGGCCCAGAAGAAGTACAAGTCCCTCCCTCTGCACGAGCAGGTGCTGTCGCTGATCGAGTTCTGCGAGTGTCACTTGGCCGCCCTGGACGAGAAGCGGCTGCTGTGGGGCTGGGGGGTCCCGGAGCGCCGGGGGGGAGCTGGGGGGCCCTGCCAGGCCGAGGGGCCCTGCCAGCCCGAGGGGCTGCACCTCAGCCCTTCTGCCCCCGCCCTGCTGAACCGCTCGGCCACCAAACTGGCAGAGTACAGAAACCAGCGCAATTAGGCGGGACGGGGCTGGGAGTTCCTTCCCAGGCGTGTCCCTGAACTGCTGGGGGAGACACAGGCACTGAATTCCTGCTTCTGAGAGTCTCAGCTGTTTGTTTCAGCTGGTTTTTATTTATGGTCTTCAAAAGGTCTTCTGCAAGCTGCCATTCTCAACTAAAGACCTTGGCACTGGCTGTTTCTTTCCCTCTCTGTGGGTGCACCTCCCGTGACAAACTGGGCTTTCCTCCTGAGTGCGTGGAAACCAGGCATGAAGGGAAGGACCAGGACACACTGAGAACCAGCACCCTGGGATTGGCTGCACTGGCAGGGAGGCACACTCGTGTCAAAGGAATTACCCTGCTTTGTGAGCACAGGACATGTCACAGGAACCAAGGAAGGAGCTGCAGTCTCAAAAACCAGACTTTGGAAAACTGAAACCTGGAATTACATTTGTGGTCAGACAATGTCAGGCTCTGACCCCTCTCCTTTCAATGGCTTGGCTGCACACGCTGGAATCGATACAGATTCGGTCATTGTCTATGGACTTATTTTTTAAAGACAGTCTTAAACCACTGAAATGCTATTTTGGCTTCTACTTCTTTGTACATGTCTTTGCCATGACAAGTACTGTTAGTTTTTTAAAGAAAAACTGAAGCTATTTATCCTTTTGCTTCCACAGAACCAATAAGCTCACACTTATTCACAGAAAAAAAATTTGCTTCCTTAAGGCAAATTTGGTGAATCAAGTTGAGGGTTTGTCTTCAGGGACTCAGCACTGCTTCTGCAGAAAGCTGTAGTTTAAATTCCAGTGAAACCAGTCCTGTCACTGACTTTAGCCTAAACTAACTGCATTCTAGGTTTGTTCATTTTTTGCCATTTGCATGTTTGTTGCCCTGTTGGGACCTGCAGTAACATCTAGAGCAGAAATTTGTGTGTCTTTGCACTTATTCTTAATTTTCTCCCCTTAAATAACAGTGTAAGTCTGTAAAAATTAGATCTATATTGTTTGATAGGATATTGTGTCAGAACTGCTGGGTTATACCACTGGAATTGTACAGAGGAGTCTTTATTTTTCAGGAAATGAACCGTAACTTCACATGCTTTCTTAGAGGGGGCTGAGCACAACAGAGACTGGCTGGAATAACAGGACATATGTATTAAGGACAGGAATCACTGGGAACTTCAGGGCTGTTCAGTGAAACTCTTTGTGGTCTCTTATTTTATTACTATAATCTAAGGCTACATCCGAGTTTGATTTTCCTCCTCTGTTCTCCTCTTCAGTGTTAATGACCTCGCTTATGTTTTAGTGTCCTCCCTCCGGTCAGGAATGGCAGAGCTCTGAGCTGGGCACTGAGCTTTGGATTGGAGAACATTCCCTGAGCTCCAGGCCGGAATGTCCCAGTGCTGGTGCTCCAGAAACGTGTCCATTCGGGAAGCAGAGTGTCAGTGAGGGGAGTCCACCCATTCCATGCCATGGACTAAATGCACACGTGGCACCGAGTGAGTTTTTACTTCAGGGAGCGGTTTGAGTTTCTCCCCTGGTTTCAGTTTAAGCAGCATGTGTTTTCCCCACGTGGCAGTAGCAGCATGGCAGTGCAATGCAGGAGTCAGGCTGAGCCCACACACAACTAATCCCAGCATGTGTTAATCTCAGGTGTGGGCGCCCCTTCTCCTTATCTCCTCCTGTAACACCAATAAAATAGAAGTAGACGATCTTTTCTAGTTCAACGGCCAGACTGTTTGAAATGTTATGTGTTGTACAGAAGAGGCCAATTGTAGACCAATGCCACTGCCCTCAGCCTTGTTTGAGTTTCATAAAGATTATTGCAGGATGAAGATAAAATGCCAAACTCCAAGGTCTGGCATCTGTCAGAACAAATGAAGCTGAAAGGGTCATTTTTTTTTTGCACTTTCATTGTAATATATTTGAAGACATTCACAAGTTGAAAAATGGTTACTTCTCCTTTTGTGACATCTGACATTTGTCTTGCGATTGGCAGTGTGTTACTGGAAAATAGCTTACAGTTCCTCTCATCTCGTGATTGATGTCCTGGAAAGAGAGTTACGGAGGAGCCGGATTGGAAATGCTGCGCCTGTGAATGCCTTTCCTTGCACCTTTCAAGTAGTACAATCTGTGGCCTAAATTATCCAGGTTTTGCTATTGTATAACTTACCCCGATATCAGTGGAATAAATTAACTATTGTATATTGAACACTGATAAGATCTCTCTCTGTGCTGGAGATCTTTACACTCTCTGGATCTGGTAGAGGGTTTTATAGCCGGAGCATCCACAGGCTGATGCAGCACACCCTATTCATCTCCCACTTCAGATATGAAGGGTCCCTTGTAGAATAGTCAAAATATTCAATTAGCTGCCTCTAGTAATCCAGTGTTCATGTATTTATATAATTGGAAAATTGAATGCCATATTATTCTCAGAGAGGGGGGAGGGGATAAACCAGGAATGTTCTTTGGAGACTTAATGGCAGTCACATTTCTCTTCCCTCCTGTCTAATTCAATTTCCTCTGGATATTATTTAGCATCCAATTTCATAGAGCCTTTGAGTTACCACTCTGTGCCCATGGAAATGGCCAGAGACACTTTATCCAGAACATGAATGCTAATGCACTGATAATCTGTTAATCCTGAGGTACCTCTCTAACTACAGTCACAATACATGAAAGGTTGGGGTTTTAATAGCACTTTTTTATATATTCTTTTCAGAGGATATCACAGCACTCATTATTCCATTTATGACATACATGATATAGATATTGTGTACCAGTGAAATCTTTCTCCTTATCACACATACCGGCCTGGTATTCCTCTCTGGATAGAAATCAGAATAAAGCAACATCTAATGAAGATTTGAGGCGAGTCCAGAATTTCAACTCCCCTTCCCTGCAGTCCTGTGTGTAGCCTGAATGTGCCGAGCACTTGCTTTTTTTAGGTAAGAGCTCTGCTCACATCCCTGCCTTGGTGAGGATTCCAATGCTTTCTCCACAGGGAGGGAGGGCATTGCTGTGCCTGGGCACGGGACCAATTTGGTCCCTTCCCCTGCTGCAGAGGTCCTGGGTGGATGAGAGATGGTGTTTGGGCTCCTAAATCCTGCTGGAACCTCGTCAGTGAGGTGTCAACATCTGCCCAGCCACGCTTCACTTGTCCCGCTCTGCCCTCTGGTTGTTCCTCCGTAAGGGGAGATGGATAAAGTATTTATTTTTCTCTGGCTGTTCCCATCTGTAGTGCCTTGAGAGCATCCTCCTGCTCGCTGGGTTTGTTCCAGCAGGATGAGGTCCCTCCTGCTCTCCCTGCCCCAGCAGCCCAGCTCCTGCTTTTCTCTCGGATTATTTCTGCCTTACTTACCTTCACTTCACCTTAAGCACACACACAAAAAAATCAGCAGCACTACCCAGATAAATCCATCTGGTCTCTGTCTCAGCCTCATTTAACCTCCCATTGAAGAGATTGTATCACATGGTATTCAGCTGGAACCTATTACCTTGCATGCCCAAGCATATCACATTGAATTACCCTGGCCCGTGGGCCTGTGGTGTTTGCTAATGGCTGATGGCTGCTTTTAACTCGCAGGTGATTTATTCGAGCACGCCTCTAATTCCTGCAGCAGGGTGGGTTGGTGAGTTAAGCAGAGCTCAGGGAGGGATGGCAGGGGAGGCTGAAGGCAGGGTGGCTTCCCACCTGCTGGGGTTTCCCAGTATTCCCATTCCTCACCACTGTCCCAGACAAAGCAAGTGGTCGGGACTGGGAGTGGCTGCACGGCGAGGGATGCAGGAGGACACGGTGCTCTGATGCTTTCACAGTTCATTGCAGGTACAGTGCAGAACTGGTATGAAACTGTGGGAAAGGACAAAATCAAACGTGGTGTGGTGATGGGATGCAATTTTCCCTCTTCCTACACCTCATCAGTGGAAGTACAAAAACCCTTCTGCAGGTCAGGATTGGATACACCAGTGAGCAAGCAGGAAAAAGTGGGAATGTGAGTTTTGGATGCAAACCCAGCTCCCTGATTTGTAGTTTGGAGTCTTGAGGCTCATGTTTGTCCTCTTGTCAGCCCAGGTCCCCCAGCACACCTTGCTCAGGGGGTGAGGGAGGACCAGGAGGAGTAACAGGGACTGTAATAAATCAAAGTCAACTTGGGAGCTCTCTTATTCAGGTTTCATTCCCCGAAGCTGTGGCAAAAAAATCAAATGTTTGAGGTTATTCAATTATGGCTCATACCACCAGTGGGGAAATCTGATCATGAACAGGGCCTGCATCAATATTATTTATGTGATGAGCTGTGCTGGCAGAAATGTTACAGGTGTACAAGTCCTTTCCTCCTCTCACCTGGCACCGCCAGCCCTTCCTGCAGGACATGAGGAGTGTGGGCAGTCAATAGACACGGATAAAATAAAGTTGTGAACAGCAGCAGGAGCTGAAATAGCAACATCAATAACAGTTTCCAGATAATGATCTAATTAGCACAAACAACAAGTTTCCACTAATGACTCTTGTTCTTCCAGCTCCTTCCTTTCTGCTTGCCTGTCATTATTGACTTCCCTGGCAGGGAGCGGCCGCGCTCCCGTCTCTGGGGCCGAGGCTTCTGAGGTTTGTTTACTGCCTGCCTTTGAGTTCCTGCTGCAGAGGGAGTTTGCTCAGGAGCCTGGGCTGCCGTGCCTGGGGTGGCTGTGCACGGAGGGCGGGAGGACAATCGCTTTGGGTTGGGGTTTGTAGCTTTCGGGAGGCCCTGGAAAGTTGTGCTCCTGCTGCAAGTCCCCGTTGTGAAAATAAGGATGCTGATGTTCACCCACTGGAGTGGGAGCTGATTGGGGAGGGCTTGGGAAGCCCTGAGGGAAAGGTGATTGTCAGCAGCAAAGATTAGAGACTATTTATTATTGGAGGAACAGTAACAAACTCCTTTTGTACGTGCCCTCCCTGGGAATGAGCCTCATCCCTGCACCGCCTGCCTCCCTCCCACTGAAACAGAAAGGCTCTTCAGGCCCAGCTTGGCAAGTATTGGCTCAATGCTGTCCCTTCCTTGGTTGTCAGCCCCTGGGAGGGCTCTGGAGCTGTGGATGCTGAGAGCTGTCAAGTGCCCAGGGATGTTCTGGGTGTTTTGGGTGAGGATTCGGCTCTGCTCGAGCAAAGCCAGAACGGCTGCTAAGGTGGTTTTATCAAGTCAAGGTGGTTTGGACTAATCCCTCCTCGCATTTCCCGAGATGCTCTGTGTTTCCAGGGGTGTTTTGTTTGTTTCTCTCAACCTTCAGCATCAACAAGGCTGGGGGGGGATGGCAGGGGGACAGCAAGGCCCCGAGGGAGGATTGTGGCCTGGGTGGGTTTTTGCCTTCCCCCCTTGGGCAGGTGCCTGTTCCTGGCAGGAGCAGCAGAGGGTTCTCCTCTCTGGCTCAAGACCCCAGTGCCCAGCCTGGGTCCGGAGCTGCTGGAACAGCCACAGGTGCTCTCCCATCCCGACTCATTTCCATGCAGCCAGCCGGTCTCCCCCCGCTCCCGGTGGAGCTAATTACGGTGATGTTAATGAGGCAGAGATGCTGATGCTGCCCAGGGTTTTAATGACTCTCCTCCAAGTTTTGTGCCTTTACTGGAGAGGCAGAAGGGCGGTCTGGAAGGAGGGGCCGTGCTGGGGTCTGTCAGACCCCTGAGTGTGTGACGGTGCTGAAGGGAAGGTGGCAGAGCCAGGTCGGGGCTGAAATGCCACTGGGGAGCAGATTCCAGTGATCTGTTTGGAGAGACAGGTAAGACACATCTGTGTGTGCATGTGGCATGTGCCAGGATGCTCCAAAAGCTAGAAATGACTGAGTAGAGGTGCTGGAGCACTTATGTAAAATATCTAAATAAATCTTTAATATTTCTAATTGCAAATGTACATAAATTGCACAGCCACATCATTTCTTTGAACACCAACAACTTTCTCTGTACATTATTACATAGTTTAAAAGGAGCTGAAGGAGATTCAGCAAACACTTCCACTTTGCTTTTTTTGTTTTTTAAACATACTTACAAAAAAAATTTGTTTTTTTCTTTATAAGAGGATATAAAACATAGCGACTGCTTATCAGGAACAAGTATCAGCCTAAGCAGATATACAGAGAGAGGTATATCTTAAGACACAGTGATGTATGATAAAGGATGTGAAGATGGAGGCTGCACTCTGGGGTACTGGTAGCTGATGCAGAGCCACATGGCATTTACAGCAATGTCACAGCTCAGGTGATCTGTAAAACTCAATGCTTGAAGGTGACACCCTTTTCCCAAGCGTGGTTGTCTCTGGATGTTTGTGCAACGCCCTCAGGACTGCATTTGGTTTGTGAAGCCTGTGAGCTGCACTTTCTGCTGCTGCCCTCCCGCTGCCCCAGCTGGGATTTTCCCCACGGGAAAGGCAAAGGCAACAGTTTCTCAGGGCAGGGCGGGGGCTGCGCTTCTGTGGCCGAGCACCCTCTGAGCTGCCCGGGGGCGTCAGGCCCTGCCGGGAGAGGGGCAGGAGATGGGCAGCGTCCCCTCCTGGTGGCCACGGCTCTGAGCCAGGCAGGTGCCAGTCCTGGCCAGGCTGGAGGCCTGGACTGCTCTGAAAGTGAAGCTGTGGCAGGAGGTGACCCCAGTCACTGCGGGGCGAGGACGGAGCGCCCGCCCGGGGACAGTCACGGTGGTTCCCTTGGCACTGCCCAGCAGAGCTGGGTGTGAAGGGCAGGGCAGGGACCTCGGGGGAGCTGCTGGACACACACAGCTGCTCTCAGGCTGCTCTCAGGCATCACCCCATGGCCACTCTCCCTGCTGAGCCCCTTGCAGGTCAGATCCTGGCCCACAGCCCGTGGCTGTCCTGGCTGATCACATCAGTGGATCTGCCATCTCCCTCCTTGTCCATCACAGAACAGACCTCTGTGTGTTTTCTGTTGCATCTGGGAATGGACATTAGGGACAAGGGAAATCCTATGAGCTATCTAAACTTTGGGAATGATTGATTCCTTGCTGATTGCTTTCCTAGGAGAGCCTGTGACACCTCCTGTAGGTCCAGCAAGTCCCTTTGCCCTTTAGGAGTATTCATAGTTGCAGAACCCGTGTCCTGCACCCTGCAGCAACCTATGGGGCTCCCAGGCCAGAGGGTTCCGTGTGTTCTCACAGTGCAATCAGTGCTTTACAGCTGCAAAAGCAGAAAACAAAACCAACCAGACTCAAATGACAATGTGGAGCGACGCCGGACTCTTTGGATGGCGGCAGGATTTGCTTAAACTGGTGCAAAAGGGCTGGTGACTACACTGTAGTATTGGTTGGCGTGGGGAAGGACTCGGGTCCCTCCCACCTTTTGGCACTGAAGCCACAACCCCTGTCCAAAAGGAAGATACTTACAGTCTGCAGAGACCGTGGGATTCTGGTCAGTCCATTCCATCCCCCTTTACACAAACCCGCTCGGTTTTCAGGAGCCTTCACTACAGTTTAACAAAACCCCACATCAAAACTCTTAAAACAGAATCTTTGAGGTGGGCCCACCGCAAATCTGGATCCTTGCCTTCTTTCTCCCCCTTCCCCTTCCCTCAGATCCCCACGGGAGGAGGCTGGATGCAGAACCTGGGGCTGGATCCAGATTTGCCAGCTTGAGCCCACCTTTCCAACACAGCAGTGACAAACAGCCAAATCCCGACCGAATAAGCAGCACCAGAAGTTAAATTACTATATACAACTGTTAGTGAGATAGATACGGTACAGTAAACACTGAAAACATTTACAAAAAAGTATTAAGACTTGTAATAAGATAAAAATCGGAGTGTTTTTGCTTTGTTTACACTTTGACGAGTTTGCACTAGAACAGCCTCTCACTGTAGAAAGCGCAAGGACCGGGAAGGAAACGGAGCCGAGCACAAAACCTTGGGATAGTGGTTGTTGGCTCTGGTGCTGCAGCACCTCTCGGGATCACCTCTGGTATTGCTTTGCCAGGGACCAGCTCCGGGGCCACGGCAGGACCCTCCCACACACACACCCACCCACACACACACATCAGGGTACAGCTCATAAATAACAGAAACACGAACGCAAGGAACAGAACTGAACTGAGCCTGGACCTCAACACCTGCCCCCAAACCTTCTTAGGGCAGGGTCACCGTTAGGTCCAGTTGTTGCCAATTGCAGGGGAAGGAGAGGGGGAAAAACGGGGTGTGGGGGGGAAACTACTGCAATGAGACTTTGTCCTGATTTGAATTTCTTTTCATACTGGCTTGGGAAACTAAGCAACAACTCCAGAAGGTGTTGGCACTGGAACTTTTAAGATTTTAATAACTGGCTATGGAAGGATTTAAGTGTTCCTGCTCTTTCAGCAGAACAATGTGTTCAGTAATTTGCAGGTCTGAGGTTAACCAGGAGTTTGTGACAGATCGGGGCAGGGGGGGAGCAGTGCCTTGGCTCGTGGTTGAGGAGATTAAGATGGACTGTGCTCAGCTTCAGCACTAAACAATTGGTTTGTGGGTGTTTCTTTTTCCAGCTCTTATGGAGAGCACTGACTGCATCCCAAAATTACTTCCACGTACGAATGGAAACGTCGCTGGTGGGCGCCTGCCCCCGTGCCCTGTTAGCGTTTCCATTCCTCTACGTTACTTCTGTCTTGAAAAACTCCAGTCTCTCGCAACACAAATAGTGAGAATTCAAAAACAATCAGCTCTAAACACACATCTCAGGGCAACAGCATTTAAAATAAGTCTTTTTGCAGGGTTCTTATCAGGTATTTGACTCTGAGACAGTGGCAGATGTGAGTGCACGTACCCAACGCTTCACAGTACCCTGTGTATTCCTAACCTGTCTGGGTCTTTCTCCAGTTGTAACCTTGTCAGTTTTGTGAGGTTCTTCAAAGCCATCTGTGCTAGTCTCCAAAATTCAAAGGTGACTGTACTTGCCACAAGATCTGAGTTATGACATTGCTCTGAGGAGCTCCGTTTGGGGTCTGCTGTGTGCTGCACCCCTTGGCAGGTGCTGGCGGGGTGTGGAGACCTCAGTGCAACACTTCTGCTCCTCCTGGGCTTGGCCCAGGGCTTCCAGGGACCAGAAAAACGTGTAGGAAAAAAAATAACATCTGTAATGTTGCGTGTGGAAGGATGCTGTTAAGGAGCCTTAGGGCTGCGGGGCAGCACGGCAATGCAGAGCTTGTGGCAAAGCGTCCTGCTCAGGCAGCCCGGGCAGAGCTCAGGGAACATCCTAGTCCCTGTGTACTTCTACTCATGGCAGGAGGAGCTAGGCCAGGCGTTGAGCAGTGTGGGACCCTTTGTGGGAGCATAGGCAGATGTCCTGTGCTCTGTGCACTGTCATCCGGGTCTCAGAGAACCCTCTGGCTCTCGGAACGAGGGACCTGCTCTGAGAGTGGGACCCGTGAAGGACTAACTGCAAGAACCACAAACCAACAAACACACCGTGGTGGCAGCTCAGCAGCACAACCCCCCGTGAAGGGGTGACCCCTCCGCTGAGCCAACGTGGCTGTGCCGGGTCTGCGCTGGGAAAGTCTAATCCTGGCTTAGGCCTGCACAGTGCTCCTGACAAGGGGGCTCTCGCTGGTGGCTGCTGTTCTTGGTGGTTACTCCCTTATGACCATGTTTTACATTCTTCAAGCCGGTTAATTTCCATGCAGTGCTCATTCCCAATTTAAAGAGGACAGTATTCCAGAAAATGGGATCTTTTTTTTTCTAATGCATACTGTGAAAGAAAAGAAATACAATTACCGATCTTCATGGTTCTTCAGGGCTTTTTCTTGTTTCTTTGTCTGTTTTTCTCCCCAGAAACAGTAAAACTCTCCTCACAGAGCATTCCATCCCCACAACGACCCCTCGGTCAAGCAGGAAGCTGCCATTCCACGTAGCCCCTCGCTCCCCCTCTACCACAACGGGCACCAGCAAATCCAGCCCCTGTCCCTCAATCACAGCTCAGGGACCAAGCTCAGGCAACATTCACTTTATTCTGTGGCTGGAAGTGCACGTGGGACAGTGCCTGGGGCTATTGCTTACACAACTCTTCCCCTTTATTTGAGAGGGAGCAGAAGCAGTTGATAGGAATCGGGTCGCCATTCACCAGGTGCCAGCTCCTCCCTCCGCTCGTGTGCCAGAGCCTTGGCCTTGCCCCGTGCCCCTGGGCTGCCCAGGGAGCCCCAGCAGCACCAGTCCTGCCCATCTCCACTGCCCTGCCACGGGGGTCCCCCACACAGCACCCCTCTGGCCACCGCACACCCTGACCTTCCATCTGCACTGCGCTCCCTGGGTGGGCGGAGTTAATTACGCACTAATTAGCTGCACCAATGCCCTGTGGATGCTGTAAAAGTCAGTGGCCTCACACAAGCCACGTGGGGAAGGACGCTGGGCTCGGCTGGGGTTCGCTTTGGGAGGGCTGTGCTCCGGGGGGAGGCACAGGAGGAGCGGGCCGGGCCTTGCTGCCGTCCCTCGGACGCCGCATCCCGCAGCACACTCGAGCTGGGCTGGCTGGGCCCTGCCTGCTGCAGGCTCTGCCCAGCTCCCTTCATTTCGCTGACTGACACGACAAGGACGTTACTCCTTGCTGGGGAGGGGCGAGGCATATCCTTTGGGCCGGTTTGGAAGGAAAAAAGGTTACTTTTGTTTAAACGTTAAACACTGATTCAAATCCAACAGTGACAGCGATTCTCGAATATACGTTATTTCCTTATGCCACTCATCTCACACTCGACATTCCCGTCCCTCAAAGTGCTGGCATTGGCATCTCCCACGGGCTGGGTCGGCGCCGTCCGCAGTCAGGAGCTGGTGCTCGGGCGCAGCCGTTCTCTGGCGCCGCGGCTCAGGGTCCCTCCGGCCAGGCCTCCTCCCGCGGCAGCGCCCGCCGCGCGTCAGCAATTACTGCTGTTTCTGAATTCTCCATTCTCTGTAATCTGCAATTTAGTTGGGTTTGTGGGGGAGATCCCATTACGTGTCTGCATGCTGTACCTCTCTTTCAGCTGAGTAAGGGCACTCATTAGCCGTGCGTTGGCAGCGTCCAGGGAAGCGATGCGTTTCTCCTGCAAGCAAACGGGCACAGGGCACGGTCAGCGCCAAGGCACGAGCCCCGTCCCTCTGGGATGCCAGGGCTTGTCCCCAGACAGTGACCCAGAGGCCTCTGGGACCAGGACACTGGTCTTTGCAGGGGTTTTCAATGCTACTACACAGCGTTTTTTGGAATCTGCTGCTCTTGGCAGGACCACAAATGTCCTTTTCCTGTGCAATGTCAGCTACGTTCATTTTAGGATCCTGAAGGAAACGGAGGTAACAAAGTTTCTCCAATTATTCAGTTATGCAGAAATTCATTGTACTGTTTGTTCTAACTCAGCTGTTGTGAAGATGGCAGGATTCCTTTTCTAAACCCAAGCTCTCCCAAGATAGTTATTCCTGTCAGTGTTTAATTGATTTTGTTAGTGTAAATTAATAGTTTAAATGACTTGCAGCCTCCCAGGATGTCTTTGATGGCAAGTCTCACCAATTACAGTATTGTTAGAATGGAAGCAAGAGCTTCATGTTGCAGCCTGACTGTGCCACTCCTGTTCTTTGTGACACTGATGCTGGTCTCTGTTACAAACTAAAAGATTATGGACTGATTTATCACAGGTTCTCTTTTCCAAGCACGGTATTTTGCACCCATCATGTGATGCTCCTCTTCCACTGTAACTGCCAGCAGTAACTGAGCTTCCCAATCCTACAAGCCATGACCCAAAGGCTGAAGAAACATTTTGGCTTGGCTCTGGCCAGGCTGTGTGTTCCTCTTGTCCAGGTCCTGGAAGCATTACTGGGACACAAAGCACCAAGCAATGCTCCAGGGGGGATGTGATCCTTCCACTCACTGACTGAACTGTTGGCATGATCCCAGCCCAAACTGCCACCCCTACACCCCGTGTGTCTCCTGCCACACTCCCAGGCTGTGGAGCTGCACAAATGTGAGTGCTGTGACAGTGAAGTCTGACTGCCCTGTCCCCTCCTGCAGCTCAGTGCTGACTCACCTGTGCATCAATGATCTTCTGCTTGGAATCCACAGCAGCCTGCATTTCAGCATGGTCCTTCTTTAGCTCCTCCTCCACCGACATCAGCCTGGGGACAGACAGGAAAATGTTACCTTGGCTCTGCTAAGCCCAGGTCTGAGTCTCACAGTATCTACTCTCCCATACAAACCAGACTTTCTCCTGGCTCTTAACTCTTCCCTGGAGCTCTCTCTAGAAGACCAGCCCAAAGCTGAAGCGACACAGCACAGGGAAGGCTGACCCATTTACAAGGGCTGAGTGAAAGCACTCAGTGGGCTTGGCTTGGTAAAGGTGTCCCAGGTAAAACACCACATCCCACTGGGTGGGAGAAAGGGAATTAGAGCTAGGAGTAAGGGATGGTGGTGAGATCCTCAGCTATATGAACAAGCCTGCCAGAGCCTCTGGGAGCTGGGGTGGGCTGCCAGCTCTCCCCTCCTCAAGTTTTGCCCTTGTGAATCAGGAAAATGTTGCGGTTTTCCTTGTCCCAGGTAACCCTGAGTGAAACCCACATGGGAAACCTGATTCTCCTGAGCAGGGATCAGCTCTAACACCAGCCAGGCTGCCCAGCATCACTGCCATCTCCAGCGCTCCCATCTCCCTGTACCTGCTGATGATGCCCTTCATCTGGATCTCCTTATCCTCCTGCTGCCTCCGGAGCCGCTCCTCGCTCTCCTCCAGCCTGGCCTGGTACTCCAGCACCAGCTTCTGCGTGGTCTCCTCCTGGCATTTGAAGCGAGTCTCGTATTCCTCCAGCTTCTTGTTGGAGATGCGGAGCTTGTCCTGCAGCACCACTAGGTCCTGCTGGTACTGAGCACCCAGGGACAGACAAAGGAGGAGAAAACACATGTGGCACGTTACCTCGTAGGGCTCTGCCCGTGCCAGGGGTTCCCCCAAACCCGCTCACGCCCCTCTCTCGCATCAGACTAGCTGCAAACCCGTGTCGGACAACCCCGCTCGCCGACACCTCCTCTTCCGTCTTCTCCGCTGCGCTAGGAGCGATCCGGGGTCCGGGGCAGGTCGCTGGCAGTGCAGAGAGTGGGCTGTTAGCAGAGTCTGGCATTTCACAGGGGAAATGCAGGTTAGAGCGAGCGAGCGAACGGCAAAGGCACCCGGCAGCCTCCCCGCGCGGGCAGGAGGAGCTGCAGCGCTGGGGCTCGGGGTTCACGCAGGAGCTCTTCGCCTGCAGCACCAACGGGGGGCTCTGGCACTGCAGGGACAGGGGCAGGACACTGCGGGCTCTGTGTCACCTCGCACTCCCGCTTTTTGGGGCCCAGCACTTCACACAACCGGGTCTCAAACCAGGGTTCAAGCCAAGAAGAGCCACTGCGTGAAGCCGAGGCCCTGCAGCTGTTCATTCGGGTGAAGCACCAAATCAGCAGCAGGGTCACAGAAAGCAATTAAAAAAATTAAGAGCTTTTGAACTCGGGAGAACTGGGTTCAGCTATTGCAGCAGCACAGCATTCAGTACAACTTGCTTTGCTAAAGGAAAATCCAGTGAGCATGTGCCCAAAAAAACCTGCTTTAATTCCAAAAAATTATCTTTGGAAATTGTCTTTGGAAAGGAATCTCAAATGGAATAACCTTTGAACAATTAACACGCAGCTGATAACGTGACAAGCTGCTTTTAAAGAGCCAGATATGGTAAAAAGCCTCTCATCTGAGTCCTGCAGGCTGTTAAAGCTACAAGTGTTATTCATGAACTTTCAGAAATGCACCTGGGTAAGCACTGCAGTGACGGACTGGGCCGTGCCCATTATTTGAGACTCCTCCTGGGGTGTGTGATCCCCAGGTCAGCTCTGGGGAGAGGGGAGGGCAGCACCCCAGGCACAGCAAAAACAACTGCTATTCCCAAGGATTGAGATGGTCTTCCTGAACTGCCCAAGCCCCGCAGCAAGGCTGGCAGAGGGCAGGACCTGCAGCTCCCACCCCCGGGACACCCCAGCTTTCCTTTAGCAAAGCTCTCCGTGCAGCAGGGAAACGACACGCTTTGCACATGGAACCTGGAACGATGAGGGGACACAAACGCCCGTGCAGCTGCACAGAAGCACTAAAGTCAGACAGCAGGGAGTTGCTTGAACAGGAAAGATTAAATACCTACCCTAGCCTTAAAATAGGAGCAGCGTAAGAGAGCTCAAAGGAGAGCAGCAGAGCCTCAGAGCCCGAAGGAGTCGCTCCTGTCTCTAGAACACTTCTCTCATTCTCGGTTACCATTCATGTCTTACAGTAATGGGGAGAGAGATTATGCTAATGGTGATCTTGGATGTCAGTGACTGATGGCACAGCAGAGGAAGGAGAGATGCTGCATGGCAATGAGACAGCGGGGCAGGGCTCCCGCTGGGCCTGGGACAGGGCCTGGGATGCTGCAGTGCCACAGGGGTCTGTAACCCCACCAGTGCCTGCCCTGCTCAGAGTAAGGAATGGGTTGAACCCACACAGCTCTGCCCTGCTCTTCCTGGGGCAGCTGGGAGCTGCTGCCTTGCTCCTCCCGGGCCCTACGATGATGCCCTTGGCATCTCACTTGGATTTCAAGAGGTGACAGTCCCCAAATGACACAGCACAGCAGAATGAGCACAGGAAGGCTACTGGAACAAAAGCAGAGACATGTCTGTCCTGGGAGAGGAGGGTGGGGGTTTGGGGAGGGTGATGTCTGCAGTGCTGAGGGACAGGAGGTGATGTGTGGCTGGTGTGAGAGGAGAGAAGCACAGTGAGGAAACATCCCGAGTGCTAACGGTGCCCAACTGCCCGTTCCCAGCGGAGCCAGGCTGGATCCTTGTTGCTAACCCTTGTTTTCAACCCTGGCCTGGCCTACTCTGTCTCTTCCCAGCTTCTCCCACCCCAGGCTCGCCCAGGAAGGAGGGAGGGGAGCAGCACCCTCTGCTTCAGGGGCACAGGGGCTCTGTGGGAGCAGGGACTCAGACTGAACACTCTGGGATGGGATTCCTGGCAGATCCCCCCACTGGCCTGGCCCTGACCTGTGTGACACAGCCATAAGCTCATGGCAGTGTCACTGCACTGCTGAAGTCACCCCAGGCTCCAGTGCTGTCTCTGAGACTAAAATCTGGACTTAATTTTCAGGTCTGAGAATTGCCTTTTGACATGGAAGCTGCTCCTGCTACGTGGCCCTGTTGTGAGGCAGGAGACTGCCCGTACCTTACTCCCACCTGTGTTACAGGGGTGCTTAATCCACCTTTTAAGCTTCTTCCCTGCAGCTGGGAGGAGCTGGAATGGGGGCAGCAAGAGGCACTGGCTGGCTGTAAAGTTTGTTGCAGGGCAGCATCAGCACTTGACTGCTGGCTCCCGTTTTTCCTACTTGCTCTCATCAGAAGATGATTCCAGTTACTGAGCGTGAGAAAACCTCCCAAACCTTCTGCAGAAGTTCCCTGTGAGGCTGAGCAGGGCAGCACCCTCTCTCATGGACAGGGACCTGCACACAGCCCACCTTCTCCCCAGGGTGCTCAGGGAACAACATTCAAGGAAATCCTCTCTCTATTCAGAAACTTGTTTCAATCCAATCAGGTTTTACCTTTTCTGCTTGGCTGAGCTCGTCCTTATTCCTGAGCTTATCCCTGTGCTTGGAATCTGGGTCAATGCTTTCATCTTCTAAAAACTGCATGTTCATATTCAAAAGCCAAGCAGCAGTGCGGTCCAGGGCATTGGGGTTCACAGGAGAAGGGGCCTACAATGAAACACACAACCATGACAAAAGAAAAACCTGGAACAGAAATGGTCATGAGGCTGGAGAGAGAGAGTTTCCTTCCAAGCAGACCCTCTCCCAGCGCTGCTCAAACAGCAACGAACCAGGCTGGGCTACCAGAGCTGGGGCTGGGGGCAGGAACAACTCCTGTTCTGCAGCTGCACAGCAACAGAATCCTGCTCAAAGTCACGGCCCAGGGATCTGAGCAGGTCCTGCCACCCAGAAGGACACGAGCTGCGGGTGATCGGAGTGGCTGGGAGTGGTATGTTCACTCCACGAGCAGAGAAATCACTCTTCAGCCTCTTACTGAGCTGCCTTTGCTTGCAGTGGAGATTCCACCCAGGTAAAACAAGATCTGAAAACCGAAACGCTCCGTATGATCGTGCAGGTGCCTTCTTGGAGAAGAAAGGTTTGCTCTGGGCTGAGGCTGCACTTCGGGTGCTGCAGAGATCCAAACGCTCGGCTTCTCAGGAGTTCAGCTCTAGTTTGTTCACACAGCCATGGGAGCCAAAGAGCAGTGCTGTTCCATGGCCAATGAGCTGCAGCCACAGCTGCTGCCCTTCAGCCCTGGGCTGGGCAGGGACTGCCAATGGCATTGCCTGAATATTTTCCAGCCACATTACACAGTTGAGGAAGTCACCCTCCAGCTGTTTCGCCTCCATCCCGCCTCATTATAAACTGCAGTGAAGAGCTGGATGAACATGTGGGACCTGGGTGACTTGGTCAAGGCAATTCAAGTTAACAAATCAGAAATGCTGGGGATTTTCTCCTTCATCCCAGCCTCTGGACAGTGGAGAAACCCAGTCACTGTCAGGCAGCAGAACAGGAGGTTCTGTATCGCAAGGAGTGGGGACTGGTTTCACCCCCTCACTGGGGTCAGGGGCTTTCCTGTGCCCTCTTCCAGTCTGGTCTTCTCTCTCCAGAATTATGAATCCAAAGTGTCAGACTTGGCTCATGAACACTCATGAACATCACTTGCTACAAATCCTCTTCCAGCTTGTGGCTTTCTGCTTTTCCCTGCCCTCCAGCTCAGGCACTGTACCTGGGGTGGCTGCTCAGAGGGTCTGAACCACAAAGCCGTGGCCACTTGGGGTTGTTCCAGCAGCACAGAGGCCACTGGTAAAGGATGTCAGTGAACAGAGCTCAGCCCACTGTGCACAGGTCTTTCTGACTCTTCCTTCCTTCTCTGAAGAAGTACAGGAGGACATCTGCTGTGGCCTGGGAGAGTGTGGAAGTCAGTTCAGTAGATGAACTTGCAGACGCAGAGGAAGCTTTTCTGGCTGGCAGCAAGCAGGTTCATGGACTTTTACTAAAAAAATCCACCACATGGGATTCCTCTGGTCTCAAACAGCACTAAATATGACCAGTGAGGAGCAGTTTCCAAATGGTTTACAGATGCTGCTGACATGCAAACAAAATGTGCAGAGTGAGGGTGGCAGAGGCGTTCTGAGGACTCCAGGTCTGGAGAGGAACTTTGAGAGGATCACAGGGGTGGGTGGAGGAATGGTCTGCAAAAGGAACCTGGCCAGGGCTTTCCGAAGGCACCCAGAGATCACTGATGTCTTTCTGGAAGAAACTGCTACCAAGGGGCCTGTGCTGCTTGCAGAGCTCTGTCCCTGACGAGCATTGATCCGTGTTACACAAACGCTGCTGCGTGGCAATGCCAGCTCATGGATCGATACCCAACGCGTGGAACGGCTCCAGATGGGAGCATGGAACAGCCTTCTGTGGGCAGCACTGACTGACCCAGGGCTGCCTGGTGCAGGAGAGGACGTCACACCAACACTGCACTGCTGGAGAGGTGCCTGAACCCTGTGTCTGGGCTGAGATGCAGCAGCTCCTGCCCGTTGTCCATGTTCTCTGGGTCTGTTTTACTTTTACAGCTCTTCCTTTAGCACAGAGAGGCCCTACTGTGGTAAAGTCCTACAGGCCAGTTTGGAAATGCAGGGTGAATAAATGAGCATTAGGAAGACAATTTGTCCATGCCAGGGCAACCAGAGGGCCCTGGGCCTGTGACCTACTGCTTTCCATTTTAGCCCCACAAACAAGGACTGGATTTCTGTGCAGCCCAGCACCTGGTCTGGGACTGGGATCACTGCAGAGCTCAGCACTGCGGGAACGTTGCTCTCGGCGGGGAGCACTTGCTCCTTCCTCAGCACTCCCACCTCACACAGGAGGGTCTCACAGAGTGTCCAGGAATGCCATGGGCCCGCTGGGATGGGAGCAGCAGCAGGGAGGCTCTTAGGCCCAGGAGATCAGGGCCTGCTCCAAGCCTGGGAGATGGCGTGGAGTTGACTATGGCATGGGATGAGAGCCTGGGCATGGAGAGGCAAAGCAGTGACAAGATGGTAGCGCAGGACAGCGGCACGGCTGCCACGGCCCTCGTGCCTCTGCCACCTACCGCCTCACAGGCCAGTGCCCTGGGACAGAGGGACACTGGCAACACACACTGGGCTGTCCCAGCCCTTCAGGGGCTCCGTCTCAGGCCGAGCTGGGTGCCAGAACTGAGGGACATCCCCGCGTGTGACGCCACTGTGGGGTCGGCACCGATGCGGTGACTCAGAGCCACGTCCCCTACCACGGCAGCGACCCCACGGGCTGAGCCCCGACAGCGCCCAGAGCCCCGGCAGCCCGAACTCACCTGTTTGTGCATCGTGCGCTGCTTCATCTCGGGGCTGTCGCCCTTGGAGGAGGAGGACTGCTGGCGCAGCCGGGCCCCGCTGCCGGGCCAGTCGGGCGAGGAGGACATCATGCTGCCGCTGGAGGGCCGCGGGTACTGCACCGTGTTGAGCAGGGACGGCGGGGTCCGGCCGCGGGACACGGGCGGGGGCGGCGGGGGCGGCTGGTCGATGCGGCGCTGCGGCCCCGCGCTGTTCTGCCGCGGCATCGTGGGCTGCCCGCCCTTCTCGGTGAGCGAGAGCTGCCGCCGGGCCAGCTCCCCCGGCCGGCGGGAGAAGTCCTCGGCGGCGGCGGGGCCGGCGAAGCCGTGCTTGTTGGCCGTCAGCTCCTCGCTGTTGCTGTGCGAGCTGAGCGAGCTGTGGCACTCGGAGCCCGAGTCGCCCAGGCCGCGGGGGGACAGGGGCAGCCCCGCGGCCATCTGGTACACGGGGTTCTGGAAGGACAGCGGCGCCAGCAGCTGCGGCCGCCCCGGCGCGCTCTCGCCGCTCGGCGTGGTGGGCGTCTGGCCCACCCGGCGCACGGTGGCCATGCCCGTCACGCTGTTCTGCTGAGTCCGTGTGGTCCACACGCCCTGCAACTGCCCCAGGGACGACTGACTGTCATTGAGGGAGTCGGCCGTGCCGGCCGCGTTGGCCCCACTGTCCAAGAGCCGATTGTCCTGCAAGTCCACCATGGACAAACTCTTGCTGCCATTAGACATCTGCACGTCGGGCTCATTGGCCTCTGAGTAACTGGAGCTTCGGGCAGGCGAGGGCTGGGCCCCAGCAGACCTTGTGACAAAAAACAAGTCCTTGTTTTCAGGGGTTGGAGATGGTAACCGTGTGAAATCTATCAGACTGCGGGGAAGTCAGTGCGTAAGGAAGAGGAGAGGAAAACAAAACAAAAAAGAAGAGTTGTGAATGCTGCACCAGAGCAGGAAAACGAAATCACTCAGAAATCAGGGTGGCGCAGCTGTGTGGGACTGGGATTGGGATCAGGGTGGGGACATGGACAGGACCCAGCCTGGGCAGGGGGGATGGTGTGAGGGATGGGGAGGATGGAGGATGCCATGAGCCCCGGGCTGGCCTGGGAGTGGGCAGGTGAGGACAGGTGAGCGAGGGGAGTGTGTGCATGGCCAGGGCGCTGGGCAGGAGGCATCAGGGACAGGCTCCTGGGGCTCTGCCACCCCAGCTGGCTCTGCTCCGGGCCAGCCATGTCACCTTTCCTGCTTCCAACCGTGCCACGCCCGTGTCCCCTGCTCTGTACCTGGGCAGCAAACTCCTGTGGGCACCCTGGCCAGGATTTGTACAGCACAGGACACTGGGGGGGCCAGATCCACACCAGACCTCCCAGGGTCAGCAAGCGCAGCAGAGCTAAAGCCTGGCAGCTGAAGGTTATCCCCCCATTCCTGCTGCAACACACATTCATGCAATATTGATTTCTTGGGGATAGGAAGAGAGAGCTTTGCAGTAGCTTAATGCGAATATTCTGCTGATCAAAGATGGTGCATTGTAAGCAAGTATTTGGGGAGAAGCATATTGTCAGAGATCCTCCATAGCATTAGACAAATAATTGCACCTCATGCTGGGAAGCACTAGAGATGAAAGCTCTGATTAGAGGAAGTCCAGTGCCATTGCTGCCTTTCATTTCTAATTAAACTGTTAAATATTATGTAGTTTCCACTTACAAACTATTTTACTAGCACAGTCTTTCCGTTTGTGTGGGCTCCATTTCATTTTCCACAAACAGAAACATCAGAGGTCTGCAACAGCCTCATTCTTCCCCATGAATGAAGCTCCTTGCTTAATCAGGGCAAAAAATATGTAGGTGACTGTGCCTGTGAATCACTGCTCATCATTAAAAACACCCAGTTTTATAAAAACTGGACAGAGCAGTCTGGAACTCATTGTGAGGCCTCTACAGCTTGGCAACAGTTACAGAAATAGCAGGCTTGGATCTCAGTGAATTCAGCACACACCCTGCAAAGATGGGTAAGGCCAATCCTGCACATCTCGAATGCTCCCTATTGATGAGACCCATCATCTTGAGGTCAGCACAGACTCCCAATTCCTCCAAAGACGAACATTTTGTTCCTGCAGCCACATCTCAACAGCTGAGACCGGGACCCCCAGGTTCCTGATTTCCCAGGCCACGTGCCATCCTGGATGGAGCCATGGGCTGGCACTACCACCCACTGCTTTGGCAGAGTCAGAGCTGAACCGCATCCAGGATCCGCTCTGCGATGGGAAAGCCCGGTCAATGGACTGGGTAACTGCACCCTGCACCCTGTCCTGCACGAATATTTCGCATTTCCCTGGTGTCAGCCCGGCCACGGTTCATGCCTTACCCAGAGAGGTCATTCTCTATCACCATTTTCTGGAGCCCTGCGGAGATGCTGTTGCCGGCGCTGGGCGTGGACGCGGCGTGGTCGGCCGTGACCGAGACCTGCACGCAGGCCGGGTTGCTGAGCGCAGCGTTGACATCCCGCAGGATCCGGGGCAGAGGGCCCAGCTTTGTGGCAGTGCCCTGGGCAGAGAGGAGAGCAGAATTACTACCAACAGCTTGTATTTTTGCTGGAGAACCACGGGCTTTGCCAGCTCAGTGAATCACACCGACAATATTTCCCCATCATTTCCACCCCCCAAGGCTGCCCCTGCCGTGCCCCGGGTACCTGCTCCAGTTGGGAAATGACTTCCCAGAGTAGTGAGTGCAACGTGGACAGTTCCCGGCCCAGGTCGATGTAGCCCTCAAAGCCGGCTGTGTTTGAGATGGTTTCAGGATTGGAAATCTCCAGGAGAAACCTCTGCATGTTAGTCCATTCATGTTCCAGGAACTGATTCATAAAGGACATGTATTCCTCTTTGCTGCCAAACCTATCGAGAGAGCAACGCGGATTTCAGCTAAATCCTGTCAAAAGAAGTGCAGTCCACAGAAAGGGCAGGTACCTATGCAGGTAAGAACCTTCCTCTGGCATCTGAAGCCTTCAGAGTCTTTGGGATCCCCGGGTTGCTTGTCACAGCAATCACCCTCAAATGCTGGGGGTAGGAATCCTGCACCCTTCAGCAATGCTGGCACAACAATCACTGCCAATCACTGGGCAGCCTGGGCTTCTTGCCACCTCCTCCTGCCCTCCCAAGCACTCCACCCTCACTCGTGTCTTACTGAGAGCACACCAGGGAGGGTCTCGTGGTTGGGCCGTCCCGGTGGCGGTCGGTGCTGTGCCAGCGGTCCCGTGGGACGCGCCCAGTGCCACCCGCAGGACAGCTCGGCTTGATCACTTTGGCTTGACTAATGTCAGCTTAGTCAAAGAGCCTTTCCTTGAGTGCTGGAAATCTGAAAGCCCTTTAGTCAGGGACGGGTCAGGTGTACAGAGAATTTCTGTCATCGAGTGTAACACACTTGTACATCTCCCGGCTGCGCCCGGGCGTTCCTGACTGCGAGTGTGAGCACTAAGCCAGTTTCCAGATCTAAGGAGCTTTAGACAGAAACTGTCCATTCATGTTTCAGAAAGCTCATCATTTTGTTATCAGAGCTCAGGATAAGGAGCTCAGAGCTGCAGCCAGTGGAAAGATTTTCAGAAATCTCTCGCTTTGTTTTCATCAAACCAATGGGCTTAGTTAAGAATTGATGCTGTCCCTGTTCTCTTCTCAGGCCTTCCCAGTTCAGCCAGCACATCTTAACAGCAGGGAAGGTCCCAGACAGAGCTCAAAGGAGGCACAGAGCAGCTCCTGAGCTGTGCACACCACTGCTGCTGGTCAGGTCTGGTCCCACACCCGCGGGACACTAGAGGACAAAGTCCCCGCTGCCACCCCGCTGCTCATCCATGCGGTCAAAACAGCCTGTTTTCCCGCTCACAAAACACGTCCTGTTTTGGAAACTTTAATGATCTCCTGACCCAACAGTCAATCCCAGAGAGATGTAGGGGGGGAAAAGCCAACAGGAAGCCCACAGGCCCTTTCCAGCGAGGGAAGGAGCAGCGGGCGTGGGACTCGGCGTGGCTCTGCCCACACCCCCGGAGGTTCCTTCCCCGCTCCCGCTCCCACGGCCCGGCTCACTTGGCGAAGTTGGCGAGGTTCTGGGTGACCTTGGCGATGAGGGTCAGAGTGCGCGCCGTGCGGTCGTCCGGGTACTCCTGCAGGAGGCTGAAGAGGGACGGGGACATGATGGCCGGGCACAGGAACCGCAGGAACAGGGAGGCACTGATCAGGCGCTCGCTGATGTCGGGGCGGCCCCGGTTGCTGCATTCCTGTCTCCACGAGGCAAAAACTTCTTTGAGCTCCCTTGGGAAGACGCTGAAAGGACAGAAGGGGCAGGCAGTGTCTGTCAGGGTCAGAGTGTCAGGAGACTCAAACCACATGGGAGAAAGCAAAGCTGCTCTGTAATGCTGTGAGAGGGGCAGCTTCCATTAGCCCAGTGTCCTGGTTGTGCTGGGTGCCAGGACCCCAGACAACTGGGAAGGCTGGGGTATGAAACAAACTGTGCACAGCAGCTTACTGGGACTCAGCTGGCTGTGCCATGAATCACCAGCAGCTCCAGGGTCTCCAGCACAGCTGGAGCTGGGAGGGAGGGCTCTGCAAATTGTAATACTCCTGTTCAAGCACCTGGATCAAATCCCAGCATGCCTAGTACAAACACAGAGCCCCACCGGAGTTACTCCAGCCTTGTAGCTGCACAGACCTCAGCCCGCCTTTCCCGGATGCCAGAATTCCCCAGGGTCCAGCAGACACTCACTGCAGCAGCCCTTATCGCTGGAGAACTGCTGCCTGTTCCTGCTCGGCCCTCCCCAGCTCCCTGCTCCCACCTTATCCTGTTCCCAGCACGTGTTATTTACTCAGCTGGACACTCCCACCCAGGAGAAGGCTGGCACTGGGTCCCACCGTGGGTCCCTGGCACACAAGTCCCACCATCCCAGCCAAGAACCACCGTGCTTGTCTCACACCCTGAGCTGATCACCGACAGCCAGGGGTACCAAAGCAGGGTGAGGGAGGTTCAGGCTGCATTTTAGGCCATAAATCCCCTTTACAAACAGCCATTTCCGAGGGTGGTGTTTCCCAGTTCTGCTGCAGGGACTATCTGGTAACAGTGAAGCAATGCTAGCTGGCCTGTCCCCTCTGTGGGACTGACTGCCCTGGGCTGAACTGTTAGCAAGCCAGAAAGGGGAGAAAAACACGGGAATTGCATGGTCAGAGACACCAACAGCACGAAGCAGGTACTGGAGGAGGCTCCAAAAGAGAGGAGCTCTTCTTCCCATCCCCTGTCCCTGTGGCACTCCCAGGGCTCTGGGCAAATACAGGGTTGCTCCTCCTGCTGCCAGTGCTCCACATCCTCTGGCCTCTGCTTCCCAGGGCTATGGACACTCTTCACCAACACCAACTGCCTGCTCCTCACCAGCCACAGAGCTCAGGACCTGTGGGTTTGGGGTCTGTCAGAGGGGCAGGAGCCCTGCAGCCACCTGGCCTTCCTCTTTACCCTCCCAATGTGATGATGACACTCCATAAAAGTGCCTGGCAAATGCTGCCATCCTGTTCAGCTTCTGCTTCGTGCTGGCTTCTCACTTTCACTCTCATGAGCTTTTACCTCGAGCTTTACAAATAACATTAGCCACCATCTTCGGCTGGATAGCTTCTCCTTTGTCTTTGGCTTGATCCACACAATTGGACAAAGCCCTGTTACTTCATGGTATTTGCCCAGAAACAGGAGAATCCTTTAAGCAATTTAAGGCTTGAATGATCAGGACAGGTTGTGCAGTTACTGGAAAGCAAACCCCTGAAATGCAGCCCCGGCTGCACATTCCCCCTCCCGGGCCGGAGCCCGTGGAAGTTTAATTGTGCTGTGGATGGAATTCAGCTTTCTGTGACAAACGGGCCCGTAATTCATTACCCAACTTCCCAGTAACGAGCTTCCACATGCTGAAATTCTGCTTACACTGAAACTTTCCAGATGTCCAAATTATGTCATAATTATGACAATTTTCGGTTATTGTAAAGCCCTTTCCTCTCGCCGCCTCTCCCCGCAGGTGCGCACGCACACTCCAGACTCTATTTAAAGCAGGATCGTTGGCTGTCAGGATACCTTGGCCAATCCCAACGCTCATCAGCCCAATTAATCCCCAGGAACCGCTGAGCACAAAGCACCGAGGGGGAACCACTCAGAGCAGCAGCTCAGCTGCTCCAGCCTTCCCTGGAACAACGAACTTCCTGAGCATTCCTGACCCTCCTTAGGTCACTTTTCAAGCCTATTTTTAGAGTGACCTTTTAGTGCTGCTTTGGGTAATTTTAGGAAGACATTAATTCAAACAATTATAATCCACTGGTGACTAGAAGTGGTAAATCCCTCCTGGGAGAGCAGATAAATGCCATTCCTGAGTCAGAGTTGTTAACTGGCCCAGGATAAGGGATAGGATACCTGTAAAGAACCTGCCCCTTGTGTACCTGTGGTGGATAACAGCAGCCTAAGGGAACCTCTTGCTCCTTGCTGTCTCCCTGAGCAGGATCAGGAAAAGCAATTCCCTTCCTGGCTTGCAGGAGGGCACACTCAATATCCCGGGAAATTACTTATAATAAGTTTTCTGACCTCAACACAACAGCTGGGATAGAAGAGAAAATGATAAATCCTCATTAGGAAGGACTTCCTTCCTTCAGTATTATCCCTAGCTGATGTTTTGCAGCAACAGTGTTGCTACTAAATATATTAATAAAAACTAAGCCCAGATTTTAAGCAGGAAGGCTGGAAAATCCAGCAGTGAAACAAAAATGCTCCTTCTCTCATGATCAGGATGAGAGGTCACCTTTGCAGGCAGCAGGTTCACTGGGGCAGGGACTCCTGGCTCCCAGTTCCAGCAGGAACACCACAAGCACAGCCACATCCAACAGCCAACTCCACGGCAGGATACAGCTGCCTCACTCCAACAAATTTGGGATATCCAGGCCTGTCCCAACTAGCAGCAAGAACCTTTACCCTGAGAACAAACAACTCGGAAATGCCTCCAGCTGTATACCAGGCCTTGGGCCAAGGAGGCAACGGGCTCCCATCGGGCTCCCATCGCGCCCCGGCAGCCGCCCGGGGCTGGCAGAGACAGGGGTTAACCCAGAGGAATGTGGGATGCTGAGCCAAGCAGCAACCTGGGAGAACAGCAGCATCCTCCCAGCTCCAGCACTGCACCCAGGGGACATCTGCCCAAACAAAAGCTGCCCGTGCTGGGTCCCTGCCTGCTGCAGGACTTCACCGCACGCTCTGGGAGGTGCAGTCGCTTCCAGGCTGATTCATTCCACGGCTGGGAGACCCAGGACATGCATTTCTGCCCTTTACTCCAGAATTACACACACATTTGGCATCAAGAACCTCTCTGAACGGGTCACATTGCCAAAGGCATTTAGGGTTCCTTGTCCTGTCCCTGTGCCCCACTGACCCTCCAGCAGCTCTGAAAACAAGGGTGACGGAGGATCCATGAGGCTGCTGCACCCCTAGAACTCATACTCCAAACTCTGGCACAGCAGCAGCTGCTGTCTCACCTGCTCCTGGACCACCAGGACGTGGGCAGGGCCCCACACCTCCCCCTCCAAAGCTCCCTGACAAGCTGCTATGGGGCAGGTCCCAACACCCGCCACCCTGCCCCGCTCCGCGCGAGCCGAGGCAACGACGCTCCCGGGACACCCACCAGTAGGAGTTGATGATCTTGCAGAAGGCCAGCTCACAGCACATCTTCAGGTTGCCCTGATGTTCAGGAAGGTCTGAGGACGAACACTTGCTGGGATCCACCTCACAATTTTCATCTGATTCGTACAGTGCCTTGATAAACTCCCCTGTAAAACAGAGAGAGTTGGTGATGGGTTTGGAGACACGAGAGGAGCCTTCAAGCAACGCTGTTCCTAAGCCCCAGTGCCTGAGCAGCTTCCTGGCACCCCATCACACTGGAAGAGAAGAGGGACATGAGAGCAGGTGGTGACCCCCAGAGCCCGGCCAGCTCTCCAGCTCTCCAGGAGGACCCAGGAGAGCCTGGCAGTGCCTTGGCAGCTCATAACCAGCACAGCACACCCTGCACCCGGTGCTGAGGAGCACATTCCACCCCTCTAACCCAGCTGGCAGCTCTGCCCCGTGGCTGTGGGGTATTGCATCAGGACTCTGCTGCCAAGCACCCGCTTCCACAGCCCGACCCCCCACGCTCCGGCTCCAGAGACGCTCCCTCGGGCTAATGCAGCAGGAAGGATGCTGGCAAGCTCTCTAATTATTGGTAGCATGGCCTGCTACTGCAGACTGTGCCCTGGCACTGACAAGCCACTGTGATTCACAGGAGAAACAGGTAATTAAAGGAAAGAAACAATTTACTTGGTTTATTTTGAGCTGAACATCGCACAGAATTAAATGAAAATATTTCTCTGAGATTCCCTGTGCTCCCTGTTTGCTGCCTGGCTGCTCCTCACCCTTGCAGAGGCTCACACTGTGGCTGCTGTGCCAGCTCCTGCTCTCGGGCCACCCTTCACCCTGGGGTACCTGGGCACAGCCCCCACACCCGGCTGAGGGGGTGTCCCACCTCGAGAGGGGGGTCAGTCCTCCATCCCAGCAGTGACTGGGGGTAACAGGGATGAAAAGGCACCCTTGGTTAGCTTGGGTGATGTTCTGGCAGAAAGGTTTGCTTTGCTTTTCTTCTCACTCCAGGTGGTTTGCTCCTAATTCCTGTCTGCCTTGGATTTTCCCATCCTGTTTTCTCCCTGCTCCAGTCTGCATTCCTTCCCTATTGCCAAAACAGATTTTAATTATATACTGGAGAGTTTCTCCAATGTATTTTCAGCTCTGCCAGGGAGCTCTGGAGCCACTCTGCTCAGCTGCAGGTGATGCCTGCTGTTCTTACCTGGCCCCATTACCTGCTCCCTGGCTCCAGGACAGTGCCACGCTGCCCTGGGGCACCCTGTGACACACAGAGCAACCATCTCACTGACAAAAGGTCACTCACAACCAGCACCCCAACACTGAACCAGAACCCCAGGCTCCCCCTGCACAGGATGGGCCTGGCAGCACTGAGCCCCAAAAAAGGGAATATTTCAAAACTCTCTGATTTCATTAATATTCCAGCTTTTGAGAAATTATATGAAATAATCTACTTACAGACTTGCCTTCAAGCAGAAAGCATTACAAGGCAGATATAAATAATATTCCTTTTGCAATTCTTGTGGGCTCTCTGTTGCTTTGCCTGAATTTGATCAATTATTTCCCTTCCCTCAATGCTGTCATTATTATTATTATCATTCTGTTAATAAAGTATTTATGCTTCTTTTCTCCTTGCTAAAATAACACAAACCCACAAGCAGGAACCCAGCATACTGAAAAATTAACACCTCAGTAGAAACTCTGCTCATCCCGCTCTGGGATGTGGATCCAAAGGAGCTGCCTCTGGCTGAGCTCCTTCCAAGGCAGCCTCTCCCCGTCCTCCTGCACGCAGCAATTCCTTCCTGACCTGCCCAGAAGCACAAGCTTCTAATTATTTTCATTTGCATCAAGAGAAATATTTTTGGAGCCATAAACAGAGCCAGCACTTAAAAAGAGAAAAAAGAAAACCACCAGGAGGGTTCCCAGTGCCGGGTGATCCGGGGGGCAGCTCGTCACGGCGACTGGGGAGATCTCATCTGACTGGGGAGCGCTGCAGGAGCGTCTCTGGTGGGGGATGGACGGGGGGAAGGATTCAATCAGCCCATGACACGGCCAGTGCTGAGACAGAAGACCTGGCAGGCAGCATAATGCCTTCAAACATCCATTTGTTATCTCCTCTGAGAGCAGGGGAAGCGCCAGCTCAGCGGTCACCTTCCCCTGGGAGCAGAGAGCTCCTCATGGCCATGTCCTGCTCTCAGGGAAACCCTCCAGCAGGGAAGTGCTGATGCCTTTGATGGCCACCAGGGCTCAGGTGATGGTCCCCACCCTGCAGCTTGGAGAACCTCTCTGGGCAAGACCTGCCAACGCTCTGTACGTACCTAAGGCATCTTGCAAGTATTTCTGCCCCACCAGCTTCAGGTATTCTTCGATTGCTTTGGTGGCCAGTGTGTTCTCCCTGAAAATGAGATGCTCATTCTCACCACAGCGATCAACTTCAGACATCATCAGGTCAGTCAAGAAATCCTGGAAAGCAAAGCCCATGGTGGGTCACACACAGACACGTGCTGGTCCCGCGGAGCAGCCGCCGCCCCGGCCCCGGGGGGGTCCCACCTTCGTGAGACACCCGAGGTGCTGCGGGTGATCCTGCGTGTGCACCTGCCTTTGTACCTGCCCAACTCCCTCACGGGGACAAGAGCAGAGATAAATCCCTGGAGAGCCTCAGCTTTTGCACCCCAAGGACTCACCCCAGACCTGCACTGCACGTGCCCCTCCATCGCTGGCTGGGCTCGCAGCAGCCTCACACTGTGTGGTGAAACCTCTCCTCCCCCGTGCAACGAGGCTGTGCTGGGTGTCCAAGTGCACTGCTGCAAACCAGGGCCATGCTCAGATGTGCCCACAATTAATGGCTGAGAACCAAGCCTGGATATGCACTGAGCTGCTCAAGTGTCCTGTTCCCTCAGTATTCCTGCAGACAAACAGCACTGCAACAGAGCCCATTTGGGCACGTTGTTGGTCTGATGTGCACACAACCAAATCCAGGGGCTGTGATAATCCTCTGTGCTGCACAGCAATGGAAGGGGAGAGCAGGAGTAGCCCCTGACAGCCCCTGCATCAGTCTGGGCTCTTGGATTGCAAATTCTAGAGGAAAACCAGCATTTCAGAGAGAGCTCCAGGTCTGCTTCAGTCGCAGAGTTCACTGAGCAGAGGGTCAGCAGCTGCTGTGCTGCAGCCAGGGCTAATGCAGGAGGAATGCCAGGCAGCTCCTAATGCTGATACATGTTCTCTGCACTGCTCATGGGCAGAGCAGCTCTGCCTATGCCTGGCTCCTCCTCCTGCACCAGGTGCTGAGTGTCACCACTCACCTGGATGACAAGAGAAAGAGGGGCTGGCACTGTGCAAATCACCCTCTGACAGCTTCCCCATGCAGGAGACAGAGAAATGTTGACACACACATTCACTTCCACAGCCAAGGGCACCTTTTCAAACTCCCTTCCACTAAACCAAATCTGCTCAGTAACGACCTTCTGCTAAGAAATTCTCCTTCATTCCTCATGACAGCACCAGTGGCAGCCCTGGCTGCTGGCAGGGGCAGGAGGAGCACCCCAGCCTGCCATGCAGTGTCCCAGGTCCTGCCCCTGCCCTTCCCAAGCACAGCACAGCTCCCAGAGCACCCAACAACCCACTGCTCCCACATTCCCACAACGCTGTGACTGGGACCAAAGCACTGCCTTGCCCTTACTCCGAAAACCTTCCAAAAAATCCAAAGAAGGAGCTTAGGGCTAAATAAATGAGAAGTCACTTCCATTATTTCTTTAGTCAGAAGATGCCCTTCCTCAGATCCTGCTACGTCTGCAACGCTCCGGCAGCTGCAGAGGCAAAAATCTCCCCTGGAAGCAAAGCACAGCCTCTCCCTGCTATTTTCTCTCATTTTGCCCCTTTTATCAGCCAAGCTGGAATGAAACTTTAAACCCTGCTCAAATCCCGTTAGCTGCTATCTGGGTAACTCTATCACCTTTATCTTCCCGGGGCTCTCCCAGGGTACGTTTCAATTCCAAGCCACCACTCAGGCTGACACAAGGTGCTGATTCTTAATTAGCAGCCACTGACCTTGGCTTTGCTTGATTCTCTTTCCTGTCACTTTCCCAACATACTAATTATCTCAGGAACACCGAGTTTTACAGCATCTCTCAGCCAAGTGTTTGCTTTTCCCCCCTCTTGCTGGCTGAGGACTGGCTGCCCAAGTCCTGGAAACCCAGGGGCCAAGTGGTAGCCAGAGACAGTGTGAATTTGGATGATTTTAGCTGATCTACAGAATTCACTAGAATTTAAACAAGGCAAAATTGCACGGCGGGACCCAACACAAAGCCAGAAATATCCCCCGGAAATCTCTGCTGCCACTGTCATTCCCTACAGAGCACCTGCAGCTCAGCTGGGAAAGGGAACCTTCGTGTCCAAAGGGGAAAGGAAAGCTGCTGAAATCCCAGAGAGCACCCAAAGCTGTCCTTGGGTGAGCTCCTCCCAGGGACTGCTCCCACAGCCGTGGGAAAGACGCCTCGTCCACGGGTCAGTTCCCAGGACATCCTGCCACTTCTGTCCCAGGGCCAGCGTCCAGACCTCAGCTCCCAGCCCTTCCCTCCACACAAGAAAGCCACATCGGCTCTGGATCACACTTCTGTATCTCTGCCTTAAGTACTCCAGCAGCCAGCACTCAGAAGACACAAATGGAATGCAAATACTTGTGGAATCCCTCCGGGGGCCTCACTCACCCACATACAAGGTCCTGAATAAAATGCAATAACTAAAGCCAATAAAACTCCCTGTTTCTGAGCAGCAGAGATCAGCAGGGGGTTGTTTTCAGTTAGGGCCCCTGGCAATGGAAGAAAATAAGATGCTTTATTTCATTACATCGGAGTCGAGAGGGGAAGGAAAAGGTCTGCAGTCAAAATTAAGGGCTGTGCCAGTGTTCTTCAGGCTTGTTTCCATGTTTATTTTGAGGCTTTTTGCTTCAGACTGGACAGAGCTGAACCTGTGCGACCCCAGCCGCTGCACATATGCTGATAAAGAAGAGCAATTCATAAATAAATAAATTCAGAGCATGACAGCACAAGGCTGTGCTGCTCTCCAGTGCTCTGCACACAAACCAAGCACGAGCCCACGGCAGCGTGTGCTATTCCAAGGCAGCTCCTCCACAGCTCCAGACATGTGGGCAGGAGCCTGGCAGCCTGATCTCACAGCTTGCCAGTGCCAAGTGAGCCCACCCTAGCACTGAGGGGTCTGCCTACATCAAATATCCCAGTCCCAGGGGGTTCCAAGTGCCTGAGCCCAGTGGCAATGCCTGCCCCCTCCAGCTCCCGAGCCTGGGAGGCAGAGGGATGAACCAGTTGGGTGCCTGGCAGGGCTGTGGTGGGAGCAGGAGAGCTTCCCAGGGAGCCAACAAACAACACACGTCCTGCAGGGTATCTCCTGTTCAAACCCAGGAAGGATTCTGCACCTCTCCCACCCTGGGGAAGGTCCTCCTGCCCACAGCTGGAGCACCAGGGGTGTCAGGGAGCTGAGGAGACTCCCCCACACTGTGGGGGTCACGCTCCCTCCGGGCTTGGAGCTGATTGTTCCTGATATTGTAACTGACTGGTGGGCAGATTGACTTTGAAATAATAAGGTTCTCCAAATCACAAGCCTGATTAATAGGATTGACTTAACCTTAAGAGGATTGAATTGATAAAGGTAATAAGATTACTGCTTATTTCAAAGACTAGCTCAGAGTCCAGCTGGGCCTTTATGCAAAGGTGAAAAACACCAGGGGTTGGTAGGGCTGTAGGTTACAGGGGGAGGAGTGTTGGGACACACCTACAGGGGAGGGAAAGGTGGCACTGGGTGGTGCTGAGCTGTGCAAGGAGAGCAGCAGAGGGGCAGTGGCTGGGTCCTGGACAGATCATGTGAAACCAAGGACCCCAGGCCAGACCTAGACTGTTCTACCACACAGTTCCTCTGGGAATCTGCTCCAGACACTTCTCTGCTGGGAAATGCAGTGGTGTGCCCTCCTTCAAGCCCTGGAGCTCATCCTCAGTGCCTCTGGCATATTCCAATTCTCCTTGGGAAAAGGCAGTGAAGTGGCCATGTGAGGGTTAACACACAGGAATCTCTGTCCATCACCTTGCTCAGGGAAATGAGAAATCCTGAGAGATACACCCAGTGAGGGCAGAGGGGTTGGATCCCACACAGGAGGCTTGGGAAGTGCCCACCACCCTGAGAGCCAGATCCCTACACCCACTGGTGTTCCCAGTCCTGCCAACCACCCTGACTGCTCTGCTTGGGGACAGGGGGAAAAACAGTGGGGATGCTCATAAAACTTATTAAAGCACTGATTAGCTCCACTATGGCTGCTATAAAATATTATCAGAGATAAACTCTTTGTGGGGGAAATGACAGGGCTGCTGCTGGTCTGTTTGTGGCTGAACGTGCGCAGCATCCTCACTTCCCTGTGTCCTCAGCCTTTCCAGGATGGAGAAGGGAGTTCTCCCTGCAGGGACCAACTAAGCCCTGGAGCCTCCAGGTCCAGCTGTGCCACATCTCCTGTCCCTGCCTGAGCTGAGCAGTCACTTTTTGGGAGGTCCTGGAGCCCTGATCCAACACTGGCTCTGCCGCTGGAATGTGGGGTTCCAGCACTCACATGGGGAGAGCAGCTACATCTGCCCTGCTGAGGCAAATCCTCCCAGCACAAACAGGGACACATGTTTATCCTTCACTCCATTCCCAACACCATAAATATTTATTTCCAGCGAGCAGCCGGTTTGTTAGAGCTTTATCTAATGCTGGGTTTGATCGACCAACTCTTTGCACAAGAGAGGGGTTTTTTTACATATTTACAGCCATGAATTGAGCCCCAGAAGTTCTAAGACAGCCCTGAAACAGATCCAAGCATGAAGAATATTCTGGAAGCATCACAAGTCCATGGGGAAGGATACAGCTTGTCTGCCCATAACCACATCACAGGGGCCACATCAAGCCCTGCTAAAGGCAGGGGTGAGCACTCCCAGTCACACCAGCCATGGCAGCACAAATACTTATGACTTTGTGTCTTTTGTGGGTTGCAAAACACATGAAAATAGCTGGGCATCTCCACACCCTTACAGGGAGCACGTCATCAGTGCTCTCACTGGGAAGGTGGAGGCAGGTAGCAAGTGAAGGACAGAGCTGAGAGCCCACATCTGTGTTTTAGCCACCAAACAACATCCTTCTTCCAGCCTCTCCTTGCCACAAAGCCAGGGAACACCCCTGTGTGCTGAGAGCTGATTGAGTGCTGGGTATCTGTCAGATTTTCCAGCGGGCTGGGGCAGCTCCCTCCCTCCCTGCCTGCACTCAGAGCCTTATCAAAACCCTCTTCCCCTCCTCTCCACCCACTGCCTTGGCAGATGCTCAGGGGTTTGTTTCACACCAACCCTTGTGCAGTGCTGTAGGGATGAAGCTCTTCCCTCTCCAAACAGAGATCAAGGGCAGCAGGGACTCTTGCTCCAGAGAGGACTCTCTGCTTTCATGCCCCACCTTTAAAATCTATTGTGGTACAGCCACACAGCCCAGGAAGAAGCAGGTATTTAGGGAGAAAATTCACCTACAGCTCCTGTCCCCTTTCCACCTGCAGCCCCAGATAACAGGGAACAGCTCAGCATGGCAGAGTGGGGTGTCTGCAGGCAGGGATGGCCCTGCATCCATCCAGGGGGCTGCAAAGGGACACTGGTGGCAGGGACCTGGCTGTGGGTGGCACGTGGCCCCACCACATCGGACCTCTCCCTCATTAAGGGATTACACCTTATTTACAGCAAATCACTGCAGGGAGACAGGGCCCAAAACAGCCCAACACCAATTAGCTGCTAACGAGTCTTCGTGATAATCTACTGGACACTTGTTCCTCAGTCCAACTGTAATTGCTGCTTTAGGGTCAGCAGCCAAGAGCCACAAAAAACCCTTTATCAGCAAAACACATCAGTGGTTGCAGATTGCCAGGTCTGAGGGGCTCTGATGGGGAACCAGACAGGGGTCATGGGAGGACAGAGGCCTGGAGAAGGAGGGCCACTGCTCTGGGATCAGGGTGCTCCCACTGCTGGGCTGCAGCTCTCCTGAGGGGCAGGGGGGTGCACCCACGTCCCCCAAGCAGCAGTGAGGGGTGTTTTCCTTTCTCATTCATTATTTTGTTACCTTTCTGCTGCTTTTCCCCTCTCTCTGCCTGTCCAGCTCGGGATGCACCACCTGGTTCCCATGCTCCAATAACTCCTGTTGCTCTGACAGCTCCCCAAACCCTGTGCTAATGCTGATGGCAGATGACAGGCAGGGAAAGCAGCAGCTCCATTTTAGGGGGAAAGTCATCAAGTCTGTTTACTGTTTGCTGTGTCCCCTGTGTAAAGCCTCTGGGATCTCAAGCACTGATGCAGACACATGTCTGGAAACACACTTGCTCTCTCTGGAGCCTCTCCAGTACTGAGGAGCAGAGGAAAAAGGCTGGAGCAGTGACAACTTCTCTCAGCCGTGCCCACACACGATCCATGGTGACTGAGATGGGGGTGACACTTGAAGGCTTTTTCACCACAGACAGGTCTCTCATGACAGTGCTATTCCCACAGAGCCCTGGCACTAGAGCTGCTGGAGCCACAGCAAGGGGCAGCAGAGCCCCTGGTACTGGCAGAAGGCTTTGACCAGAAACCACGCGCTGACGGAGCCAGGAGCGAGGAGAGACCCCAGTGACACCTCCCTGTGGAACCACGGCGCTGTTCCACGTGCCACGAATCACAGGCCTCGCAGGGGACCAGCACCATGGCCCTTCCCTGCAGTCCCAGGGTCCAACACTGCTGCCTGGCATCACGAGGGCTTGCACCGAGCTATTTTCTCTGCCGCTGCAACAGCAGGGCCCCGGCCCCGCAATCCTCTCAGTGAGCTTTGCCTGCCTTGAACTAGATCAGGAGGCCAAGCCACTTCTCTGTCCGACAGATGGTAACTCAGCCTAATCCACGAGCCCGGCCACGGTCCCCGGCAGCAGTGGCAGCTGCTGAGGAAGCACAGCCTGTGATTCCCCCTCAGGTGAGGAGCTCATGTCTCCTCAGCACTGCAAGAGCTTTGGACATCTTGCTCTTCCCCAGCTCTCCCCTGCAGAGTTCAGGGAGATGGTAACAGAGAAAAACACTGATGCTTTAACTCCTGCAGCCCCAGCACGGGCACTGCCTGCCATGGCTGTGCCAGCCCACCCGGGGATGGGAGATCTGCAGCATGCCCCTTATGCTCAGCAAGGAAGGGGGTTCCAGCTCTGCTCACCCTGCCTGCACCCTCACAGATCACAACCAGGAGCAAACCCCACTCTCTGCCTCCTCCTGGCCTGCTGGAGGATTCCCAGCCTGGAAGGAGGCTCAAAGTGGTCCACAACTTCCACCAGGAGCAAGTCGGTGGCATCAAACCACAATGAGCACTGCCCTGGGATCACCCCTGGGCTTTCCTGCACTGCTGCCCCCCTTCCAAGAGCAGCAGGACAGAGACACATGTGCCCACACAACTTGCCCAGGAATTCTCAAGAGGCTGCTCACTCCCATTCAGCTCCTCCTGTTCCCCAGGAACACCCAGCACACACAGGCTGCTCAGCTCAGCCAGCACTGCTTACATTCCATCCCTGGAAACTGCCTCCTTGCTTACTTTCACATCTGTGCCTGTTTATCCAGTAACAGCCTGGCCTCTGAGCCTCCAGAAGGAGAGGAAAGTGACTCAGTTGGTATCTCCTGGTCCCACCGACCTCTTGCTAATTAAGCCATTTGCGCCGCGCGTGCCACCAACCCGTGCGTAATTAAATAAAAACAGAGCGTAGTAACGAGATCCAGCAGGGCCTGGAGATCCCCCAACCCCAACACAGCAGTCTGCTCCCCGTGGTCCCTGGTGGGACGGGGTGGCCGGTGAAGGGTCCTACCTTGGCCTTGCCCGTGCTCTGCAGGATGTGCACCAGCGCTGATGCCATCTCCTCCTTGTTCTTGACGCTCAGCGAGGGCTCCAGCACCGAGCACAGCACCATGTAATTGTTGGTGATGTACTCGGCAAACTCTTTGTACATCTCCATGGGAAGGATGCTCATGCTCTGGTAGCGGGATTTGATGCGGATCATGGGCCCTGGGGACTTGCCCTTGCCGGGGTTGGGGCTGACCACTGGGTACCATTTCTCGACGAACTGCCGGCCCGTGACGGAGCTGACGGGGATGTTCACCTGCCCGATGAAGTTGGTCTTGTCCTTCTTCTTCTTCTTGTCTGTCTCTTTGTACAAGTGCACCGTAATGTTTTTGAGCGACGGGAGGTTATTAAATTCAAAGTGCTCCCCCCAAAAGACGTTGTCAGTTTTCAATTTACAGGTAGTTCGTGCATAAAGAACGTCGTCCAGGCATAATTCACACAAGTACTTTTTCTTAGCTGGCAGGTCCTTGGCTTCAATAATCCATAACTTTAACATATTCTCCACCCTTCTGCTGTTGTCCTGGAAAAACAAACAAACAACAAAGATGCAGAATAAAAAAGGTCAATAAAAAAAAAACAAACCCAACCACAAAAGCAAGCACAACAAAACTGGAGATATGAGTTAATTATTTCGGATGTGCTAAATGAGCGGAGGCTTAATTACATTTTATTTTAAGGAAATACTGGCTCTCAGGAATTTGCATAATAACACTACTTATGTTAATTTTCCAAAATATCACCGTGCTCTCCATGTCTGTTGGTGCCAATTAATATAAGGAAGAAGGGAGATAAAACCCCTCCAAATCATACATGTGCTGTTTCCCATTCCCTGCCAAGATGGCCTGCAAAGAAAAGGAAAGAACTTCACTGATCATGACTGGCTTTTACAAAAGCAGAAGCTTTTACAGGTATCTCACAGCCCTGGAGCTCATCTGCTTTGTAACAGAACAACACAAAGGGACCTGAACACACACACAGGGATCATCTCATCCACACAGGAATGTCACCACCGCTGGCAGGGAAGAAACCAAGTTTTAGGGCAGAAGGCCAGAGCACCCAAGTAAAACTTTAAGAAGAATTATGGGAAGGAGAGTGAGTCCCAGGGGAGAATCACGACAATTCAGAAATAGAAATCTGCCTTGGATATCTTTTAAACAATAACAGAGCCAAGAATACCGGGGATCTTTCAGAGCTCCCTCGTGATGCTGACCTCATCCTGGAAGAACATCCACGGGTATTTTTTGCAGGAGTGACTTGACAGATAAAGCACTGGCAGCTGAACTGCTGCTGGGATTCTGCAAAACCTGTTTTGTTTGGAAACCCCTCACTGAAACAGCAGCCACGGCTTACTCTGCTCAGCCCAGGAGTCTGGGCAGGAACACTCCCTCTGGAAGTCCACAATGGAGTACTGTAGGTTCAGGAAGTACACACAGGAACTGCACAAGAACACTGAATTCCTGACACAAATTTCAAGTCAGATACTGAGAGTTTATTGTGTGTGAACTCAAACAAAGATGGAAAGAGAACCATCAGTTACTGAATGTTTTAAGATGAGGGCACACTTCCAAATGGATTTCCACTCAGCACTGCACCCCAAAGCCATAGTGACATGCACAGCCTCACCTCACATTCCCAGGACTTCTCTCACGCTGAGTGAGACCACACAAACCTCACACAGCTCTCAGGTCAGTACTGCTGCCACCGAACTCCACATCCAGGAACACGCTGCCAGAGGCACAGGTTCAGCTCTCCCCTGCCCCCTCCACTGCTCCAGCTCTCATATCAAGGCAAACCTCTTATCCTGACACTTGGCACTGTGCTGGGAACAACAAACTCCGAGACTGAGGGCTCCTTTAGAACCCACCAGGCCTGGACTGAACATGGGTGGAATGAGTTCCCAGATCACGTCACTTGTGTCTTCTCTGGCCAGCAGAAAAAGATGTGGTTGAGCTCATCAGCAGTGGAATCCTGCACTACTTCTGACCAATCCGCAGCCAGCTCCAGTGCAGAGAGGGGGAAGCAGCTGCACATTTTATTTGAGGATGTACTCAGTCTTAGTGGGCCATAAAAGCTCCCATGGAGTGTCCCTGTGCTGCAGTGAAGAGAAGGATTTGTTCCTGTAAATCCCAGAGTAGATGACTTTGCACCTCGACTGGCTGCAGAAGGGAAAGCCACATTCTACTACTGCCTCCAAAACTCACTGTAGGGGCATCTGAGTTCCTCCATCACTGAAGCAGACACTGTGTCAGGGACTGACTTGGGAACTCTTTAGACTATTCAGTTTTGTAACTTTGCTGGCAGCCACCTGACATCTGTCCCAGAGCTTCTGAGAGCTGAAAGTCCTGTGCAAGTGGCAAGTACCATCAATAACAGAGCAACACTGAAGATTCTTCAGGTCTGATCAATTCTTAGCAACAGCTGAAGCAGCATGTGCCGAGAAAAGAGAGGAGGAAATAATTGGCACTTGCCTGTAAATATAATTGTGGGAGAAGGCAATATGGAAAAAGGCTGACCCAGAGTTACACTTACTCACTGCAATGACAATACGTCCCCTGCTGCTCCCATGCATTGGGCTATAAAATGTAATAACGAGGAACTGAACTAGAACAGAGGCAATTCCTCACAGCCACTACCTTATTTGGGTGCACGGCACGCCGCAGGTTTTCCATCCATTTATCTCGCTCTGCTGCAGAACGACACGAGAAGCACTTACTTCCTGATGAAGTCGTCACCTACAGGGAAAGGAACAGGATTATGTCTTGACCAGCACACTGCAGACCACGGTTTGGGGGGAGAGAGGGACTTAGGGAAGATGCTAGTGGATTTTATTTTAGTTTTTTTTTAAAAGTAAACAGCTTTATCCGAGCATGAAGCAACAGCCCCTAAGGCTGGCAGAAAAACAGGACAGCTCTGTATGTTACAAAAATAATCATGGAAGCAAATTCCAATTACTTCTCCTCTTCTACACCAGAAAACACTAGATAATGGGCCTCATGCATGTGATGCTTTAAACCATCAAGTTCCACAACTGAGGGAGTGCAAATCCTTAGATGAACTAAAGATAAATTGGAACACCAAGTGGATATCTGGCATTCCTCCGGGCCCAGCCCAAAGCCCGAGACAGTAACAACCCATTCCTTGTTTCCCACCTTCCCCCTTGGTGTCCTGTTGCTTCTGGAGCCCGTGCTGTGACGAACACGGGGACAGGAACACACACTCCAGTCCTGGCACTAACCTTTTCTTCCTGTCCACTACACCAAATTTCCCTGGCATCAAGTACTGAGCCAAGGTCTAAAAGGCCAATGGTTCCCTGCACCTTCTCCTACACAGATATTCCCCAAACTGCCATCTCCTCCAGTCCTCCAGGACCGTGGTGGTCATTGCTGGTGGTTTGGGGCCCTTTGCACTCACTGCTGTTGTGCAGCCACATTCCCCACACCCAGCTCTGCTGGGAGGCCGAGTGGACCCGGCTGGTGCTTTGAATAACTCCCCTCTGAGCTTCATTTCCGCCAGTCTCAACCTGCAGAGTTATTTCTGAGTGCTTTATCGTCTCGCAGTGTTTGTGTTTACACACTGTGCACTGGGTTATCAGCTTCTGGGAGACACAATCTCCTTTAATTTCATGTATCTCCCAGAAGCCCAACCTGTTCTTACAGCAGAGCTGGCACCCGCTAAGACTGTCATTAGCAAACCTCAATGATAAGTTGAACACGTCCCTTCCTTTGAACACAGACATCTAACCAGGACAGAATGAGAAGAGGCCTGGCCTGTCTTTACATAAAAAAGCCAGAAATCTTCCAACCCTTGATGTTCCAGAGGCTTTCTCCTTCAGACAGACACTCTTCCCTGTCCTTACATGCTTTTATACTCTGCCTGTAAAATAGGCTCTTCTGAGCACAGGCTCTCTTCTAGTTCCAAGAACAGACTCCACATTAGCAGGCACAGCAGCGTGATCTTCCCAGCACCCTTTTGTGCTTCAGAGTCTCTCCAGCTTCTACAAAGTCTCCCATTCCAAACCCACCCTGCCTCATCTCCTCACTGCCACCGATGCCCACGTGAACCTCCATCCCTGAACGTTCCCACACGGAGTTCTGCTGGCACATGGGATGTACCACACTGTGTCTCTGCCACGTGATCCCTATCCCTGGGGGTCTGCCAGAGGGTTGGGCAGTCCTGCATCCTGGTGCTTCTCCCAGGGAGGGTTCCCACACGTGACATGCAGTGACGCCCCCGGAGCAGGGACGCTGCATCGCTGCTGACATGGTGCTGGGCTGTCTCAGCGCTGAATTACAAACATCCATATCCCAGAAGAAACACTTGGCAACAGTTTTAAGACCAGAACTGAAGCAAGCACTGCTCCAGGCAGCTCCCAACCTGCTCGATCGATGGGAATTTCTAGGACTTCAAAGGAATTCTTCAGACACCAACCGCGCAAATCAGAACTTGAGCCCTGTCTTACCCAGCTAAATCAGCTGCAGAAGACTCAAAATCATCCACATTCAAGCCCAACCCATCGAAGTCCTGACACTCCTGGTACAGCCACAGTGCCCTGCAGGTGTTAGAGCCAAGTTCCTGTGCCCCATAGTGGGGAAAACCCTCGAGGTCACTGAAACTGCATCCCCACCAATCACTTAGAAATCAGTTTATAATAGAGGTGGAACAGGTCAAACACACCTTCCAGTGAAGGATATCATTAGTCCATTGCCTTAAAGGCCATTTCTCACCCAGCTTTTTGTTTAGCTTTTTGGCTTTGATGGAGTTTGGTGTACAAATGTGTTTGAAAATGTTCTCAGATCTAGAGGATTTGGTAGGAAATCTGGGAGCTCGTCCATGAAGGAGAATTAAGATTTCTTTGGCTGGTGTTGAAAGATGCTCTCTTAAAGACAAGTTCTCTTTGGTGACACACATGGATCCCAGAGCTGCACAGAGGATCATATCCAAATAAATAACCATGTAATCCAGCTGTCCTTCTACAGAAGTTTTATTCAAGACCAGTTTTTTACCAACTATCTGTTCAATTGAATATCTAATATATTTTCTTGCCACACTTAAGTCAACACATGAGTTATCACGGCAAAATTAATTATTCAGTTTTAAAATAATTATCAATTAATTAATCACTCAAAGCCTGAAAAAACCTGTAACTGTCACACTGAAGTGAGAGAAGGGGAAAATCATGTTTCAGATATGAAGTGTGTCTTGATCTGATGGAAGCTGAAGGTCGTATCTACCATGTGTGACCAAAAATGTAATTTTCCCTAGATCTGCAATCACACCCCAGCTTTCAGTTCTGACCTAAATATCATATGGCATTAATGATCTTCATGAGATATTAATTATCTTTATAAAGAGAGTATTCTGGTCTCATCAAGATTTCGGAAATGCTAGAATACTGTTAATGTACAGGATAAACTCAATTAATAAAACTCATTAATTTCTGAAATGTTACTTATTCCCATTCATTATCCCCAGTCCTCGGATGGGTGATCTCCTCAGTCAGGTGAAATCTTGCCATTTTAAGGAACGGGGCAAGGCTTTGGTCTGCTAAGAGAGCCCCTCGGTCCTCAGTGCCCTGCCTGGCCCAGGAGCCCACAAATAGCAGGGCCAGGAATAGGTTCTGGAAGCCTGGATTCTGACTCTCCATTAGTGGAAAAGGTGCCCACTGTATATTTAGCACACACAGCATGTGCAGTGGCACGGGATGATTTGCTGACTGGGGAGTCTTATAAGGAGAAAGAAGATGATGCTGAGTAATTTCAAAAAAAAAAAAGAAAAATCAATGAAGAAAACAAGTAAATACTGACTGCCAAGTACTGAGCAAGTCAGGAAAAAAGCAAGTTTCACAAAACTAAGCAGAAAAAGCTGAATGCAGCCCGTGGAAAAGCCCTGCACTGCTGCTGAGTGTCCATCCCAGCAGAGCCCAGCACGTCTTAATGCAGGTTGTGGAGCTAAAGGAGAGGAACAATTCCCTGCACCTTCATCCACCAGCCGCCTCCCAACGAGCCACTTGGTTGTTTTCCACTGCAGATGGCTTTGGCACCTCTCGCTTTTGTCTCCGCCTGGGTGTGCTGCCAGTTCCCTCTCCAACCCGCTCTCCTCCATCTGCAGCCATGTCAGATCCCGCTTCCCGGGCCACGAGGCCGCTCCGGTGGTGTGGAGCAGGAAAAGCTGTGTCACATTGTGCCACAGGACAGCAATTAACATGTTCTTTTTTCCTGTGTGACTCCTCTTCATCCAACCTACTTATAACCAAGATTTTCTTCCTCCTTACAGGTGCACGACTTGTGCAATTTCCCTCTCACTCAACTTTCTACAAGTACTGTTCACATCCCTTCCTCTGCTCCTGTGTGCTGCACAGAATCGGTAAACAACTCCTATATTATGGATGTCACATCTATTTTCCATCTAGCTTCATTTTATCTTTCTTGAGTGGAATGTAATAGAGGCCATATAATTTACAAAACTGTTCTCCTCCTGACCCACCACACTTGTTCAATTCCTCAGAGAATGAACAGCACTGGAAAATTTATACCTCAGCCCACTCCAGAGTTTGTGTTTGGGGCTATTTTTTGTAAGACTGTTTTCATGTTACCTGCTTTCATTTTAAGAATTGGATCTTCTAACTCATTTCTTTCAAAGTGTGCTAACTTCACTAAAGAAAACATATTTATCTCCCCAGTCTGACTCCTCTTGGACACGGACAAGGTGTTTTTACCCAGCACTGCCCATCCAAGGACAGCCTGCAGTCACATCCTACAGCACAGTCCAAGCATGGATTTACCGTTTATCTGCTTTTCTATGCCCAAGAACAAACAGGTTCCCTTCTCTTCACAGAAACACAAGTATCAACCACCTTATTACTGTAAGAAAACCATTTCCCTGTTCTATATCCAGCCACTGCCATAAGCAATAATACTTTGCCATCCACAATTCAGGACAAATGATTCCCAAGACATACCACATTGAATTATCCAACTACAGCCTGGTTTGTACGTGCCCTCCTCCCTCCCGCTAGCACAGACCTAACCACATGCCATAACAGATGTCAAAATAATCTGAAATACTCACAGATTTTTCTATTTACCCAAACAAGCGAAGCTTCAGTTTTCTAGACAAAGTCCTCAACACTCCCACTGACAGCAGTGGGTTGGCTCTGTGACCACATCTGATGTCGCTGGGAACGCTGAGGAGGGATTGTCAGCACTTCCCAATATCTGTATGAACATAAACTCTGAATGCATGCTCTGCTGAAGCACAGCCCCAAGCAGGGCAGCACCTGTGCCAGCAGGAAGCTCCGCTGCCACAGGGCTCACAAGGAGCTCGTTGCTCTGATTGTGTGGATGTGATCCTCCTTGAAAAGACGGGAGTAATTTTCTGCCTCTGAAATGGTCTCTGTGTGGCAATTCAGAGCAGAAGTGCTGTGGAACAGCGAGGGCCCCAGATGCCAGCACACACCTGGCCCCCTGCCAGCCCCAGGGACCTTACCTCAAAGCAGTAGTCTTGTCCCAGGATGCTACTGTGGACTGGCTTGATGACCACCTCCTCCTCCATACTGAGATCCAGAGCCTCAACAGCACTACTGGGACTGAGCAAGGACTCGTGGGAGCGCGATTCTTTCAGCCTCGGCATTAGATGGGATCTGGAGGAAAGAGGGAATGCTGTCAGTGGATGCTCTGCTTCCCAGAGAAACTGTTCAGTCCATCTGTTAGCAACAACTGCACAATGTTCCTGGGACTTTTTTTGCCGTGAAATAACCCAGGGCACTGAAGAACAGGGCCTGCTACACTGTCTCATTTGTAATTTCTATTACAGGCTGTACGAGCAGTAAAACATTTTTTTCCCCCAACTCTGATGCAGTCAGGAGTCAGTTATTAGAGCTGCTGCTGAGCCCCCGTGGTTCCAGAACCTCAGCAGCTCCACCACGGACACAGCCAGCGCTGGGATCCACGCTCTGTCACCGGTACCCCCAGGGCTCGTGTGCTCTCTCCGATTGTTACACACATCCTGGGATGGGGACAGGGTGGAAAAATAAGGCCATGATAGCCCTATCGACTGATCTAAATGCTCTGGAGTCCCACTGGCAGCATTTAGCAGCGGGGAGCCCACAGACAGCGAGCAGAGCACCATTTTTGAGACAGCCAATACAATCAATGGCGCTGTAACTCTTAAAGCAAAACCAGAGAGCTCAAGGTGGGGTGGGGGGGGAAGAAAAAAAGAAAAGGAAGATAATTAAGTAGTCCCAGGGAAAACACAGCAAAACCAGGAAGTGGCAAGGGAAAAAATAACTTGAGAGAAAAGGGAGCAGCTGCTTTCTCTATGGCTTGCACCATGTCAAATGTTCCCACGCCAAAGCTCCGATGCCGGTAACTCTGACCTTTAAAACCCCTGGCAAGCACTTTAGGGGCTTCCAAAGAGACCAAGCGTCCCTGTCTACAAAGAGAGCATGACGCCTTCTCCAAAGGCATGGGAGGACAGCAATAAGAGCAGCCTGTGATATTCTCAGTGTGGTTTTCCATGAGCAAAACAACAATGCTCCCAGTATAATCCTGGATTGCTCTGCTCTGTGTGTTGAGTTCTGTTGTTCTCCAGAATAAAACTGACCAAAACAGAGAGAAATGTCAACAGTGCATGCAAAATTCATTGCTTCCAGTGAATGACACGCCAGGCTGAATCTAGAAAACAGCCCAAGGAGATTCTAAGATAAAGGGCAGCAGAAGATAAACAGGTGCTTCTCTAGATTTGCCATTAAGATTCAGGCCATGGATGAAGCCCCAGGTGCTAACAGAACTGCCTGCAGCTGGTTCTCTGGCTCAGCATGTTAAATGGGCAGCTCTGAGCGCCACAGGCCACCCTCCTGGGCAGCAGCACGGCAGGACACCCAGCCTGGGGACACACTGCCCGAGGGCTGTGGGACAGCACCGTGCCCAGACACTTCCCTGCACCCACCGAGGCACCAGCCAGGACCAGCTGTGGTGGTACCTGCAGAACATCTGCAGAACAACCAGCGCTGCATCTTTCTGCAGGGACAACCCCCAGCCCTCAGGCATTAAAAGCCCGGGGTTGGCAGAGCCCTGTGCTGGATCAGGAGCTGCAGCTTCCCAGCAAAGGCTCTCTATGCCATTAGCGATTCTCTCAACTGCCCACTCACCCCGTATCTCTATGGTGAATAAATTGATCTTTAGGAACCCAGCACAGTCATTTCCCAGTACTTTGTGGCAATTTTACACTATTTTCACAGAAAAGGGTCCCTCTCCTTTTCCTCTGAATGCTACTGTAAATTAACTCTAATACAGGCAGACAGATCAAGTTACCTCAGGATGCCGAGTGCAGAACCAATATCCAGCAGCTCAAGAACTGACAATACAGACTGCTCACCCAGTCCAGATAAGCCCTGAATCGAGGCATTTATGGTAAATCTTATTTCCATATTTTTAGGACAAAATTAGAAAAGGTAGATAACCAAGCTGCAGTTGGTTATTTACTCGCATTCTTGTGTAGACAAATATAAATATTGATAATCTCAACCCACAGCTCAGCACTACATGCTCTCATACACACATGTAAATCACTGAGCTGCACTGCTTCACACTGGCCTAAGAATTTTTGTTAAAATTAAAACAAATCAAGCCTATTTTTCATATAAAACTACTGCAGCTGCAAGGCCACGGGTGGGAATGCAGATGTTCAACATGAAGGATTACCAGGGGGGAGATTCTCAGGACATACTATGCTCTCACCAGATTCAGCAAATGTGTATTTATATCCCTCCACGCTCTGCTGGATGCCTCTGGGAATCCTAAAATCAACGGGACTTTTTTAGGGAGGTTATTTGTCAGGTTCCTGCCTCGGCAGGACCTGCTCCCCCAACGTCTCTCCCGCTCCTGAGCGGCCGATCGGGTCCGACCCAGGTCAGCAGCAGACACATTTCTCACCAGATGCTGCTCTGTGCAGAGGGAGCGCTCTCAGGTCTCAAACCAGCCCTAAAAACCCAGCATCTGTCTCTGTATCAAGAGCTAAGTGGGGAGATGTCATTAATTAGAGACTCTCATTGGAAATCTTGGTGGCAGGGATGGGGGATCTCTGCCAGCTCAGTCCTGGTGAGCAGGATGAGCAGAGCTCCCTCCCAGGGCTCTGCCCCATCCCATCCCATCCCATCCCATCCCATCCCATCCCATCCCATCCCCCAGAGCTGGCCCCAGCACTACTGACTTCAGCCAGAGCAGCCCAGCACTGTCTGGAGTGGGCTGCAAACACCCTGGAGAGGGGTTACACAGCACCTGCCTTCAAAGGTCTTTGCATTTAATACTTGTTCCAGTGCAGAGGGCACTCATGTCCCTCGGTGACATGGCATTTGCAGCATTCACTGGAACCCACAGACTTCCCTTTGTACAGGGAGAGGCCATAAGCTGCTTCCTGATTCCCAGAGCAGCATCCATAGCGACAGGGATACCAGAGTCCCTGCAAACCTGTGCTCCCTGTTAGCCATCCCACTCCTGAACAAACACACCCGGAACAACATTTGCCTACGGTGAACACACAGTGACAGAGGTACTTGGTTCAAATTCACGTCCCTGCCATCACTGTTCAAGGCACTGCCTGTGGGGCCATCCAATCTCCTGCTCCAATAACTCCCTGTGTATTCCAGGTCCCGTCCTGGTTTATGTCAGCTGATCTAATTCCAATCCTACACCTTTGTTTTAATACGGTGGGAACGGCCAGCTGCCCAGAGCCATCTCACAGCAGGAAACCCTCTTTCCAAACAGCACATTCTGTTCCTTTTGCCAAGGGCCCTTTTTTAATCCCTTTCTACTTGCCTAAAGTTCAGCTGAAATGAAGGAGGGGGGGAGGAAAAAAAAAATCTCATAAAAGACCACATTAGTTCTAAAGAGAAATAACATTACTGCTACTGGCACTGACCTGGCGAGTCCTACAGAGCCAGTCTCTGGTTATTAAAGAAAGAGCTTTGCTGCCCGAGAGCAATGAGAGAGGATTGTTGTGCTAAATAATAAAGTCATAAAACATTACCATGTGAAGGGATGCATCCCCTCTGCCTGCACCCTCCACAGCCAGGGAAGACTTGGAGAAACAAGCATGGAGGGACAATCCATCCTCTCCTCTTACAACTCCAGTGCTGGGTTTTCAGCAATGGAGGCAGCAAACAGGGCCTCAAAGAGACAACCCTACTGGTTCTCATTTCACAGCCTCACCTGCCTGGAACCACCCAGCTGCTGCTCCTGTGGTTTTATGATGAAAACGTTCCTGGCTATTTTCAAGAGACAGAAACAAACAGGGAACGTGGCTGGGGAGCTGCAGAGGGATGGAGCAGACACAAAATGTAACACTGAAACATGAGGGAAAAACATAAAGAGCCTTTCTCAAATCTCCTACTGCTCTGCTCTGAGAGCACGAGCAGGTTGGGGAATTTTGAGGGAAGTCCAGGCACTAAGCTGAAGATGTCCCACTAACATCAGCTGCAGAGCCAGCAGTGAATGCCTCCCCAGTGTCACAGGGATCTGATCCCCTAAATTACAGGTTTGACTCTGGTCAGGAAAGGTTCCCTGTGTGCAGCTTTTTGAGGCTGGCAGTTCTCTTCTGTGACCAGCTGGCAGCAGGTTCCTTAGGGCAGCCCTGACCCTCTCCGGCACATGCCCACTGCAGGGGGCCCTCCGTGCCCCAGTGCAGCAGCACAGGCTGTCAGATCCACGTGCAGCACAGACAGAATCTAAATCTGTCTCCAGCCCAGGGATTAGGGGTTTGTTATGACTGAGAACAAAGTGCACAACTCCAGTAAATTGATTTGCAACATCAGATGGGAGAAGGATTTTAGCAGCCGCAGATGGGAGTAAATCACCCGCCACCCTCTGCCAGCTCTGCTGGGAGCTCTGCCCTGTGCCCGCTGTCCCACCTGAGCCTCACTGCTGCTGGTTCACACTGGGAATATGCTCTGCAGAGCCCAGACTGCTCCCATGGCTGCACTGCTCCCCACTCTCCTCCACAGCAGCTCTCCCCAGGGCTCGGGTGCCGACTTCCCGCTGACCTCCCCACCACTGCTGGGAGTTCTCATCCCTTCCTCCCTGTGCCTCATCCTGCTTCAACCTAACACATAAATAAGAAAGTGATGTTATGGGAATAACCACGAACAACAGCACAAGAGAACTTGCATGCTTCCAGAAGATGAAGCATATTTTTTTTCCTGTAGGAGAGGAGGTGGGGATGAAGTCTCAGCACGCAGCAGCACACCCTTCTCCATGTTTTGCTACCCTGAACTTTCTCCTGCTGTTTCTTGAAGTCCAGCTGCTGATCTCTGCCTGGGAAACACTGCTGAGCACACTCTGGATGGGAACCTGGTGTTATAGGTTACCCTTACTAATGCAACACCTTCCCTGAGCAACACAAAGGACATGTAATTAAACTTATTAATGCCTGCCCTTGTTTTTAGACTGTTCTCAGTTTCAACCGGCAGCAGGACTAATTACATTCAAAAGGACTCTGTCAGCTCATACCAGATTCCAAACGTTGTTTTTGCCAGAGCAAACCTGAAGGATGATTTTAACCCGTGACATTCACCTGAGCGTGGCTATTTGTTTGTTTAACAACGTGCCACTGGGAAGTTTGTCAGTGGCAACCTGTGAGCCCAGCACAGTACAGCCAACAAAGGGCAAAAATGGCATTTGTGACAAGATTTGAGGAACTAAGAAAGCAAGGGAAGGGCATCAGGAGCAGGATGCAAAAGGTGATCAGAAATATATAGCTGTGTTTCAGTCATCAAAAATGTTGTTAAGGAATCAAGGAAGTACCTTCTCCCTCTTTCCCATGAGCACAATGGCACCAACACGTTGCTTTTAACAGAAATCAACACATATAAAAAAATTATCTTTTCTTATCACATCAGCCTAAACCAGCCTAAGTAGTGGTGGATTTAGGGACATCTGATGCAAACAGCAGTGACAGATCCACCACTCCAATTTGGAGCTCGAGCCACAGCACAGCCCTGAGAACGAGTCGTTCCCACAGCACTGGCTCTGGAGCGAGCAGGGCCCCGAAAAACACCCGGGGCATGTCCATGGCAGCAGAAGCGTAGCCGGGATGTGCTGCTGCGAGCACCGAGCCAGAGCCCCGGAGCCCCCGCTCCCTGCAGCACCCTCAGGGTGCTCCCAGCTCTTCTCCGGGCTCACAACCTCCCACGGTGGGAAGAGGGTGGGGACGGAGGGTTTGATTTTCATCACTGAAATTCTGCGTAACGCCAGCCTGGAGGCGGAATCCGGACAAGGCGGCAAAGGCGAGGCAGGATCCGTCCTGCTGGACCAAACCACACGGAAATGGAGCCGCAAGGCCCATCCCCGCACCGCGGCTGCCGAGGGATGAAACGGGCGACGAAAACAAGCCGCGAGCACACGGAGCGAAGGGGGCGGACATCGGCGGGCCGGGCGGGACCCGCTGCCAGCGCCGGTCCCTCCAGCGCGGCGGCCTCCGCGTCCCGGCCCCGCGGGGGCCGCCGTGCGGGACCAGCCCGGCCGGGGCGCGGGGAGCTCGCCTCGCCCGCTCCGGAGCCGCGCACCCCCCTCCCCCGGGCACCCCCGCACTCACCCGCAGGGCCCGGCCCCGCCGCGCCGCCACCGCTGCACCGCCGCCGCCCCGCTCGGGCTGGGCCATTCCCCGCTCCCGCTCCCGCTCCCGCCGCCGCGGGCGGGG